>JABUQX010102330.1:5000-10000 GCA_015478945.1 Trachelipus rathkii | reverse complement strand
CGCGGGGGGCGTTGAGAGCAGGGCACCCCAGAAGGAGGTGCTCTATTGTGTCTTGGGAATTGTGACATCTGGTGCAAGTGGGGGAGGTGACATTGTCTAGTTTGAATCTATATTTATATTGCATGAGTTTTGGGTGGTGACCTGATCTGCTCCGGGTGAGGTCCATTTGGCCTCTTCTGGACAGCGTTTCTTCTCTAGGGGAAAGTTTTGGGGAGGAGGTGTTTAATAAATTGTTATTTGGGTGGTTTTGTAGGTATGTGTTGGTTAGATGAGTATGGATATGTGTAATCCATGACCTATTGGGAGGGGGCGGGGGAATTATGTTGTAAAGTTGTTTGTTAATCGAATTGGCTTCGTGAAAAGATGGGGGATTTTAATTCTTTTGTAGAGGGGGATAGGAGAGAATTTGGTAACAGGGGTGGGTTGGATTACGGGTTTTCTGATAGAATTGAGTCCCCACCATCTCCAGGTGTGTGGAGATGGGAAGGATGGAGGTTTCGTCGTGTAAATTGTTGGATTGGGGGTGGTTTTTTAGTGGCAACCTGTGATAATTCTGAGGGCTGATTTTGAGAGATTTGTTAATTTATCTGGTTTGAATTTTGAGAGTGCTGGAAACCATGCTGGTGAGGCATAGTTAAGATTCGTTCTGAGAAAGTTGTTTATTAGTCCGTGGTGAGTGTGGGTTGTTTCCTATCGCTGAGTTGGTGTTGGGAAGGGTTGGGGGGGTGTTTGGTTTCGTTGGGTGGGGAAAGGATTTGGTGGGATGGGGGGGGGGGGGAGAACGTCATAAGAGTGTCATAGGTAAGTCCTAATATTTTTGGGGTTTTGTTTTAATAGAAGGGGCTGGTTGTTCAAGGTGATTTATGGGATGGTGAGAGGATTGATGGCGGTTCAGTGGTTAAAGGGTGATGGACCGGATTTAAGGGGGGATGCGGGTCATTTTCTGTTGGAGATGTAACAAATTTTCTATATAGATGTAGATCTTGTTGGGTAATGTTGTTGTGGTCTGTATCTTACGTCTGGGTATTGGAAATAAGACTGATGTCGTTTGCATAAGTAATAAATTGGTGGGTTGGGGTGGGCAGATCTGCTGTGAAAAAGTTGAAAATAAAATGGAGAAGAGAATGGCTCCCCTGTGGGACGCCATTTTGTTAATTTATCGAATGGGAAGGATTTGGTTTTTTTAATAAGACTTTTGCAGAACGGTTGTGAGGAATTGGAAGCCATTTTTTTGTCATTATTTTCTAGGGGGGAGTGGAGGATTTTTTGAATAAGGATGTGTGTGGGAACGGTGTCGAATGCTTTGTTTTATGTCTATTGCGTGAGTAATAAGATCTGTGGGAACGGTGATTGGTTGAAGCGCATCTATGATGTGTTTGTGTGGCAGGAGGTGAGAGCTTGGTTGTAGAATGGTTGCTTTTATCCGTGTGGAAGTCTGGGGAGGGGGATAAGTTGGAATTCTATATTATATTATTTCTCTAGTAAATTTGCTAATGGAGCTAAGCTGTGAATTGGGCGGATAGGAAGGAGGGGGAGTGGGGTCTTTTTTTTGGGTTTGGTTTTGGGATTATGTAATGCTTGTTTCCCCAAGGTTGGGGGAATGGTAGTTTAGTTACCAAGACTTGTTGAAGATGTCTGTGATTAGGAGGATTGCCTTTTCTCCGAGGTGTTTTATGGGTAGGTTGGATATGGAGTCTGGACCTGTTGCTGTTGAATTTTTAAGGGTTTTAATGGTTTCTGTTTTCATGATTGTTGTGAATGGGGGTGGGAGGTTGTGGTCTAATTTAAGTTTTTCTGAGTTTGTTTTTTTGTTTTTCCTATTTATTGGGCGGTGGGGTTGATTTACGGTAAACGTTAGCTTCATGTTTAGCAAAGACTATCGATTGTTTGTTTTTGGAGAAAGGGGATGGAGTTATTGGGTAATAGATGGGGGATTCGTTGGGATTGTGGGGGGTTATTACGTGAGTTGTTTAATTTTTTGATGACTTGCCAGGTTTCTTATCGTCTATGTCCGAGATGTTTTGTTGTAAGTATTCAGAAAACTTATTAGTAGTGTTGGTAGTTATGAGGTTGAAGATTTGGGTGTTTAGGTTTGTTATTTGGTTAGAAATGTGTGGGGTATAAGGATTGAGTTTTCGGAGGGAGTTTCTTTGTTTAATGAGTTGGCTGATATTGGGGGTGAGTTTGGGGTTGTATGATTTTCTGTGGCCTTTGGGTATAAAAAGGTTTGCAGATTTGATGATTGTATTGTTTAGGTGGATGATGGAGGTGTGAAGGGATGTTATATCGTGGATTTGTATTGGGTTAATGTGGGTTTCGATATAGTTAGTATATGCAGGCCAGTTTGCTTTTTTTGTAGTTAGTGTATGTAGTCTTTTTTTGGGGGGATTGTTGGGGGGAGTTTAGAGAAATAAGAATAGGAAGGTGATCCGATTGTAGGTCAGTAATAGTGTCCCAGGTTAGTAAGTGGTGTAAGGAGGGGGAACAGAATGTAACGTCTGGGGAAATAGGGGATTGGTTGACTTGGGGAGGGATTCGGGTGGGGAGGTTTTTAGAATTAAGGATATTTAGGGATTCTAATTCTTTAAGGATATGGTTGCCTCAGGGGTCGTCTTTATACCAGGCAGTGTGGTGGGCGTTAAAATCGCCTCCGAGGATGAGATTTGGGTATGTGGATAATATTGTTAGTGGGGGTGTGAGGTTGTTTGGGGGGGATTTGGGGAGGTGGGGTGGCGAATGTAGAGATTGAAGATGTTATAGGTGGTCTTGTTCAGGAGGATGGGAACAGGATTGGGGTTTTAATAGTGCGTTTGGAAATAGAGTGGAGGTGTCGGAAGTTGTGTTGAGGTAAGTAATGTTGTTTTGGATTAGTGTTAAGAGGAGGGAGTGTTGAGGGGGTGGGAGGGGGAGTAGATGGCGTCATAACCGTAGAACGTGGGGAGTGGGGTGTTTTGGGGGAGGGAGGCTTCTTGTATGATGGCTATATGGATGTTGTATTTTTTGAGGAAATGGTAGAGTTCTATTGATTTATTGGTTAGGCCGTTGATATTTATTTGTAATATATTGAGTGTTAGGGGGTTAGTTTTGGGAGGGGAGGATTTTGAATAATAGTGGAAAGGGTTTACAAAATTGCGAGGTGAAGCTGAGTTTTATTTGCTGGGGAGGTTTTTGAAATGGGGAGCAAGGTGCAGGTGAATCCACTTGAAACAACTTTTACTGATGCTATTAGTCCGACTAGTAGTTGGCCATTTGGGGAATAATATCTAATGGGATCCGCGGGTTTTTTTTCCTCGACCTCACATGACCTGAAGGGTGGAGGGGTATTAAAAGGTGTTGCTGTCCCCCCCAAGGCAGAAAGTACCAACATCTTGTAGTAGTCCCACCCAGGGACGGAACAGACGACTGCACCTCGAGTAGGTTCCTTTCATCACAGCTTATATATATATATATATATATATATATATATTATATATATATATATATATATATATATATATATTATAATATTATATATATATATATATATATATATATATCTATAAATATATAACTATATAATATATAATATATATATTATATACAATATATATATATATATAAATATATATATATATATATATATATATATATATATATATATATATATATATATATATATATATATTATATATAAATATTATATATAATATATATATATAAATATATATATATATAACTATATATATATATATATATATCATATAATTATATATATATATCACGAGAAAGAGTGCAGAAAATACCGGAACATTACGTTAGTCTTCATATATCTTACAATGTAATAAGCGCGTGTTGTGAGAAATGTGCGCGCAAACATGTAAGGACTTGTATCAGCAGGTTATTGCTGTGATGAGCATATGTCCGTGTTTACAATTCAGTTTGCTTTGAGGCACTGTCATTGTGTGTTGTAGGAAAAGGTGTTAATCAAGAATGACCAACATTGAGAAAAGAGCAAACATTAAATTCTGTGTCAAATTACGAAAAACGTTTACAGAAACATTCAATTTGGTAAAGGAGGTGTATGATGATGAATCATTATCGCGAACCCGAGTTTACGAGTAGAACACTAGCTTTAAAAAAGAGCGGGAGTCGCTGGAAGATGATGAACGTATCGACAGACCATCAACAGCGCGTAATGATGACACCATTGGTAGAGTACGGGAGGTAATCCGAACTGACCAGAGACAAACCAATGATGACGATGTTGCCAATGTTGTCGGGATTTTTCATGGCAGTTTTCTTCGTACAAGACTTGAACATGCCCCACGTGTGTACGCACCTTGTCCCAAGATTCCTCCCTCAGAAGCAGTGTGAAGAGTGGGCCTACATACTGGAAAGCTCATTGCTATGGTGGATCTAAATCGAGGATTGTTGAATAGAGTAATAACTGACGATGGGACGTGGTGATACCTTTACGACCCTTAAACAAAGCGTCAGCCCTCTGAGTGGAAAACTCAGAGTTTACCATGAAAACAAAAGGTTCGAGAAAGTCGCTCAAATGGGAAAGTCATGCTGAAGGTTACTTTGACATTAAACAACTCGTGCACTTAAGAGTCCATACTTCAGGGACGTACAGTTACCAAGCATAATTACATTTACATTCTCCGGCGTCTTCGTGACACAAACGTCTTGAGCTTTGGAAAGCGAAAAATTGGGTATTGCACCATGACAATGCCCCGGTAAATCGATCACTCCTGGTCTCTAGATATCTGACGGACAGCCACGTACCTGTGCTTTCTCAGCCTACTTACTCTACAGATTTTGTTCCAGCTTATTTGTATCTTTACCCTCGCATGAAGGATCTGTTAAAACAAAAGGGCAACGATTTCAGTCAGGGCTGCGGAGTCGTAAAATAAATTTTTCGACTCCGACTCCGACTCCTTAAATTCAAATTTGGATTTTCGACTCCGACTCCGACTCCACTTAAACAAAAAATTTCGACTCCGACTCCGACTCCACTT
>JABUQX010102330.1:0-2500 GCA_015478945.1 Trachelipus rathkii | reverse complement strand
TTTGTCTATGTTTGTCTATGTTTGTCTATGTTTGTCTGTGTTTGTTTGTGTTTGTTTGTATTTATTATTTATTATTATTACATCGAAGGTTTCGTTTTTCCGAAGGGAAAAACGAATCTGAGTTGAAAATCATCCTCAACATATGCATTTCTGAATCCAACTCGATTCCGAACTCCGACTCCGACTCGCGACTCCGATCCGGCTCCGACTCGACTCCGACTCCGGCTCCGGGTCCGGGCGCGGTTCTTACTCCGGCTCCGGGTGCGGTTCATTGTGTATGTTTATTATTATTATTATTATTATTATTATTATTATTATTATTATTATTATTATATTATTAATTATTATTATTAGTAGTAGTAGTAGTAGTTAGTAGTAGTAGTAGTAGTAGTAGTAGTAGTGGTATAGTAGTTAAAATTATCGTATTGGGTTAAAATTTGGATGGGTTAGATGGTGACCATATCCTTGGTCGTAGACGAAGTTACGCCCCACTGGGTCCCCCGAAGGGGACCCCACAGGTGTTCCTAGGATCCCCCAGAAGGGATCTCACCCCAAACATTTAAATATTGACATAGAACAACGAAACTTGATATGCAGCCTTTTTAGGTGTTATGCTTAGATGTATCCGGTAAATGACGCGATTCACCCAATTTTCGGGACAGCCCACGCAAATCTGAAATCTTGACATAGAATGATGAACTGCGTATCAACCTTCTGAGGATTGGTATCTTAGATGACCCGGTGTAAATGATCTGTGGTGCCCCAGACGGGTAACTCACCCAATGATCTGAAATATTAGACATAGACAACGAAAGCTCGAATACAGCCTTTTTAGGTTGTATCTTAGGTGTATACAGGGTAAAATGACCGATTTCACCAAATTCGGGGACCAGCCCCACAAAACTGAAATATTGACATAGAAATGATGAACTCGTAATACAAATTCTGAGGATGTATCTTAGATGGCCCCGGGTGTAAAATGACTGTGGGTGCCCAGATGGGGGTACTCACCCAAATCTGAAATATTGACATAGAACAAGCGAACTTCATATACAGCCTTTTTAGGGTGTATCTTAGGTGTATACTCCGGGTAAAATGACCGATTTGACCAAATTCAGGGACCAGCCCCACAAAACTGAAATATTGATCTAGAACGATGAAACTCGGTATACAACCTTCTGAGGATGTATCTTAGATGACCCCGGGTGTAAAATGACTGTGGGTGCCCCAGACGGGGTACTCACCCCAAAATCTGAAATATTGACATAAAACAACGAAACTTGATATACAGCTTTTAGTTGTATCTTAGATGTTATCGCGGGGTAAAATGACCGGTATTTGACAATTCCGGGAACTCAGCCGCCACAAAACTGAATACTTGACGCTAGAACGATGAAACTCGTATAGCACATACCATAATAAGCTAGCTCACATCATATATGGGTTAAATAGTCCGTACAGACAGCCTTAAAGGGGGTTCTTAAGACCCAAATTGAAATATTGACCTAGAACGATGAAACTCGGGATATACCTTTCATATCTAGTACCCATATCATATATGGGTTAAATATCCGTTCACATCCCAAAGGGGGGTCACCAGCCCCACAAAACTGAAATATTTGCGTAGAACAACGAAACTTGGTATACATCTTTCTTATGATGTATCCTCGATACAGAAAACAAAAAAAAAGAAAAAAAAATTAAAAAAAAAAAATTAAAAAAAAAAAAAAAAAAAAAAAAAAAAATTTAAAAAAAAAAATTAAAAAAAAAAATTTTTTAAAAATTAAAAAATTTTTTAAAAAATTTAAAAAAATTTTAAAAAAAATTTAAAAATTTAAAAAATTAAAAAAAAAAATTAAAAAAAAAATTAAAAAAAAAATATTTTTTTAAGTTATAACTTAAAAAATTTACGTTTTTTTATATAAATCAAATACCCTCTAGAGCCTCTGGAGCCTCTGGAGCCTCTTGAACCTCCACCCCTCCCTCCTCACCCTCCTTCACCTCATGCCCCTCTCCATCTATGATCTATTGATTCATGTCATATTTTGTATAACATAACACAAAACTTTCATTTATTTTGTTTTATATGCTTTTAACAATTTGTTTTTACTAAAATTTTACGCTTTTCATATTTATAACTTAAGAAATTTGTGTTTTTACATACCCTAAACCTGTAAATCAGTAAAACCCGACGAAAAAATAAAAAAAAAAGAAACACCATAGCACAGCCCTCCCCTTCCTACCCCCAATCCTGGATATTTTTACATTAACAAAATAAATATTTTACAAATTTTATGTACCGAATTAGTTGATATTATAGCTGATCATGAATATATGCTAACGTAGCAAAGATCCATACTTAACAACAATAAAGTAACTAACATTGAGTGCAGAACGGAACCTACTTACACTTTTTCTAACATATCACTGATATTTTTACATTAACATAGTAATATTTAACAAAATTTTATCATAACCTTGTGTAAGCGTCATCATTATT
>JABUQX010102329.1:20000-23332 GCA_015478945.1 Trachelipus rathkii | reverse complement strand
AGTTGTACTTCGTTCAGTTTTGGAAGTTTGGTGTTAACCGTTTTCGCATTTATCATTGAAACGCTTTCGCGTTTTCGTGCGCCGCTTCAATATATATATATATATATATATATATATATATATATATATATATATATATTCGCGCCAATATATATATATATATGCTACAAAATTGGGCGGTTGGGCATTAACGCGTTAATCCGTTAATTAACTCGTTAAATTTTCGTTAACTTTTAACGCTTTCGTTAATTTAGAAAAAAAAAACTAACGATTATTAACGAGTTAAAATTTTCCCCTACCATCCGTTAACCGTTAATTTAATATACGAGTTTATAAAAATATTTTATATCGTTTAATTATTAGTTCGATAACAAACTTTTTTTTTTCAAAATTTCCTAAACGCTCCTCTCAATGGCTCAAAATGTGTTTATATTTACTCGGTTATTATCCAGTTTAGTAATGTTTAACACAGGGTTGGAAAAAAACTGAGTTTTGAGGGAATGTGCTTACGTGCTAACACCGCCCCTCATTCAACTATATTCTTTATGTCTCAATACTAATATACTTTCCCTCAGTGTTGGAAGCAAGCACATGTCCAACCTATTCCAAAAGGAAGCAACTCTGATCCTTCTAACTATCGCTATAGCTCTCACTTGTATTCTATCTAAGATCTTTGAAACCCTTCTCAACTCTCACTTCTTAGACCATCTGGAATCTCATTCTCTTCTTTCCGATCGCTAGTACGGCTTTTGAGGTTCTTCTTGCGATATACTTTCCTATTTAACCGATTTATGGTTTCCGCTCTTAGGAACTACTGGCAGACTTGGTGGCGCTTGACATATCCAAAGCATTTGACCGGGTATGGCACATGTCTCCAAGCTCCCCTCCTTTCCTCCTTCTCTTTGGTTACTTATGTCTAGCTTTCTTTCTTCAATATCGGCTGCGGTTGATGGAGCGACTTCTTCTTCTTTTCTGTCAATAGTGGAGTTCCTCAGGGTTTCGTCATCTCCTACTATATTCCTATTTATCATTTATGATCTTCTCACCTGCACATCTAACTCTATCCACTCACATGCCAATGACTCGACCCTTCATTCTTCAGCTCATTTCAATTCTATCCATCTTACTTCTAAATTGCCTCGTCTTAATCTTTCCGATTCTATTCTCGCAGATCTAGATAGAATTTGCGGGTGGGGACGTCTCAACCTTGTGAAATTTAATTCTTTAAAAACCCAACTTCTACTAATCTCCCTCTCTAAATACCTTCACTTTCTATCTCTTTTTGACGGTTCTTTCTGGTCTCTCCTGTTGATAATATAACATCCTTAGCTATAACATAAAAATATCTTGAAACATACATCACAACGGTTGCATGGGCGGCCTCACAGAAACTGAGGAGTTCTGTTTAGACTGCGAGACTTTTCCTCTTCCCAGTTACTCCAGCTATACAAGGGTCTCATCGGCCCCTTATATAGAGTACTGTTCTCATATGCAGGAAGCTCTGGTTTCATAGCTTTTGGACAGGAGGTCAGGTCAAAAGCTAAGAAGCATAAACTGTTATGTACTTTCCAGTTCACTTGAACCTCTATCTTTGCGGCGCGAATGTTGGTGCTTTATCTCTCTTCTATAGGTATCGCGGCAGGTGTTCGGGGGAACTTACCACTCCGGGTACCACCACCTTTACGACGCCCTAGTAGCACGAGGGTGCTGTATCTACTTACAGAGTTTTGTATGAATGTGGTAACTCTCCAGGCTAGTTTGCTGCGGTGTTTCCTTTTTTCCTTCCACCACGTTCTGTGGAATCCTCTTCCATCTTCTGTGTTTCCTGCTGAATTTAATCTCCCTCACTTTAAAGCCTGCGTCTATGTTTATCTGCGTAATTTGCGCTGGCGGATGAAATTTTGACGTGCAACATACCCTCAGCAGATAGGGCTCTGCCGTGAGGTGGTGGTGATAACAAATAAAAAAAAAAAAAAAAAAATGAAGACGGTTAACGTTAACGATTAACGTTTAACTTCCGCTATTCTTACCGATAAACGCTTTAATGATTAACGCCGTTAAATAAATTGTTAACAATTAAAGATTAACGACGTTAAATTTCACATTAATTTTTATACAATATATCTATAAATTTGTTTTTATATATATATATATATATATATATATATATATATATATATATATATATAATACCAGAAAATGAGCTACAAGCAAGCAGGTGATGGGACTTTTGAAGTTCACGTAATCACGGCTCTATTCCCCTTTCCCCCTCCCCCTCACGAGGTTTTTAGGTATTATCTTACCACGTGTCTAAACTTTATTCAGAAAACGACATATGGCATGGGCACCATACATCCACTTCCTTGGGTAAAAATAAGACCAAAGGTATATATATATATATATATATATATATATATATATATATATATATATATATATATATATATATATATATATATATATATATATATATATATATATATATATATATATATATATATATATATATATATATATATATATATATAATATATATATATATATATATATATATATATATATATATATATATATATATATATATATATATATATATATATATATATATATAATATAATAATATATATATATATATATATATATAGTATTCTCAGAAGAGTGCTGAGCATTCAGAATAATTAAATATTTGGGATCTGCGTATGGAATTTGGCTTACCAGAATGTATATAAAAAGTGGGGGCTCGACCCATGTGAAATGTTTCCCTTGAACTTCAATTTTAGGGCACTCAGGCCGATGGGGGACAGAGGGGAGGACGTTTTCCAAGTCCACCTAGAGGCCTTATAAATTATATTTATTTATATTTATTTATAAAACTTATTTCGTAGTAGAGAAAACTCATGCAAATTGTTCACAGGCAAAATTTCTTACGTATATGATTTCAAAAAGCGTATTTTTCTTGAAATAAACTAACACTTACGTAATTTTTGAGTCATTAAAATTTAGTTGGTTGTAAATATATGCCTGTATATAATATACCATATATATATATACTATAATTTACAAATGAGTTTATTTCAAGCAATATTATAAAAAAAAATGTCGCCATAATAGGAAAAGGTCAAGAGAGTCACATTTCGTAGAGTCTGACGTTCTTTTTATTTATTTCTTTTAAGGGTTTATTTTCTTTAAAAAAAAAAAAAAAAAAAAAAAAAGAAGAAAACGGAATAACGGTACCACTCATAAAACCGGAAATGATGAACGTATGAAAATAAACATAGAATAATGATATACGGATATAAAATTTAAACCATGGGTTGAACTTTTGTACCGAG
>JABUQX010102329.1:0-10000 GCA_015478945.1 Trachelipus rathkii | reverse complement strand
ATTTTAGGAAAATTTTGCCGACTTTTTCAATATACTCGGTTCCAGTGTTAACTTGAAACTCCACGGGGAAGGGTGTGCTTCATTTGTCTCGAAAATGCATTTTTTTTTAAATGAAAATGATATATTATTTTGCGTATTTACACATGAAAGTGTTAAATAAATAAAAAAAAAAAGTCTCATTAAATTAAGTTAAGAAAAAAAATTGTTCGATTATAAGTTCTTTTAAGTTGCTAATTATAAATTGTTAAGAATATACCAAAAACATCTTTTTCGACGCCCGCCATTATGTTTTGTCGATGGACCTTTTTACGGTAATAGTTATCCAAAAAAATAGTATATATATATTAGATATAATATATTATATATTTTATATATATAGATTATATATATATATATATATATATATATATTATATATATATATATATTATATTATTTGTTAAGGTATTACACGCAAAATAGGGGCTCGAGCCGAACGGGGACAGCAGGAAGGGGGGACCGATTTCCATAACCCCGTAGGCGAGGGGCGGAGGAACCCCTCGCGACACCCAAATACCAAAAAGCGGGAGTTCCGGAGACCCTCCCCGGGGGGCGGAAATAGTCTACCCTGTCGTCCCCGAAGGCCGACAGACCCCGACTCCTGCCATCTTTGCGGTTTACCCCTTGGGTTTATTCCTTTAGTTAAAAAAAAAATAAAAAAAAATAAAACTGACGGACGCTCGTAAACGTAACAGGTCCTATATATTTTTGAATCATCAAATCCCTAATAATAGAAAGTCTATTTATGGTTCATAAAGATACCCTGTACTATTTTTTTGGGCTAACGAGTACCGTTCAAAAGGTCAATAACTAGACTTTCTTTATATTATATATATATATATATATATATATATATATATAATATATATATATAATATATTATATATAATATATTATACCGGGGCGAACGCCAGCAGCTGATACTCGCCTCTGACTTCGCGCTGCGATGTTCACCTAACATCGCTCTCATCATCACCCCATGCGTGTAGTCGCCGTCACCAGAATAGCCAGCAGCTATATATATATATATAATATATATATATTATATATATATATATATATATATATATTCCCGTAGACATTAAATGGAAAAAAATTAATTCCTTATAGAACATTATTTTCAATTGCCACATAATTAATAATACTTGTGAGTAGAATTATAGTGATACTTGTAGTTGTAGTAGTAAAGCAGTAGTAGTTAGTAGTAGTAAGAGCAGGACGTATTATTGATACTTGTAATAGTAATAGTAACTTTATAGCTGTAGTAAAAGTTGTAGAAGAAGATTAATATCAGTTTGCTACGAGAGAGAGAGAGAGAGAGAGAGAGAGGAGAGGAGAGAGAGAGCAGAGAGAGAGAGAGAGAGAGAGAGAGAGAGAGAGAGAGAGAGAGAGAGAGAGAGAGAGAGACTATTGGAAGTAGTTTTTTCCATATATATATATATATATAATATATATATATATATTATATATATATTTTTAAATATACTTATATATAGTATATATAATATTATTTACTAATAAATATATATATATAATAATATATATATACGTGCCTATATATATATAATATACTATTATATATAATAATATATTCAATATTTCCTGGAAATAGAAAAAAATATCTATATATAATATAAAGCTACTAATATATCTAATATATACTATATATATATATTGTATGTATATATACTAAATATATATATATAGTATATATAACTGAATGTAACTAATTTTTAAAAATTAAAAATAGATGAAGCACAATATAAAATGAAGCAACATTACCAAAAATATTTAAAAAATTCTGTAAAAAAGAAATAAAAATATATAAAAGTTTTTCTCCAGGCAATTTACCGTTCTATTGTGAAGCAAAATATTAAAAAGTATTTTTGTTTTCATATATATATATATATATTATATATATAATATATATTATAATATTTAACATATATATATATTTTATATACTATATATATAATATATTATATATTATAATGTATTTTTTTTTATATATAGATATATATATATAGTATATATATATATATATATATATATATATCCTCCCTTCCTTCTTTTCCCATCAGACACTAGATGTGGGGATAGTGGGGTAGTGGGGTAGGGGCGCATAACATGCACGGAAGATAGGATAGTTAAGTCAGAAGAAACATGGACGCAAGTCGAAAGGAAAACACCCCTACCATCCCTTCCATTACCCTTAAATAAATATTTATATATATATATATATTATATACTATATACGTATATATAATATATATAATATATATATATATAGATATATATATATATATGAATATAATAATATATATATACTATATATATGTTGGAAAGTGTGTTCATTCACTGTGCCAAAAAAGGGGGACCCTCTGGAACCCTTTATCATATCCGGTCCTTCTATCGCTTCAACCTCCGATTTTTTTCCAAAATTTCCTTCTATCCCTACAGGGAGGATTTGGAAGTTCTTTTTAATCCCAAACACCCTTTGAACCGATTTCAATCAAACTTAATGAATCTAATGTAATGAATTAATTAATGTAATTTAAGTAATTAATTTAATTAATTAAAATCGTATAGAGAGAGAGAGAGAGAAGATAGAGAGAGAGAGAGAGAGAGAGAGAAGAAGAGACAGAGAGAGAGAGAGAGAGAGGGGTTAATGATACGAGAAGCTCTAGACTCCACCCTCTAAAAAGAGGGGTAGAGTGGAACCGCCCCCCATATTGTTATCTTAAGCTACGCGGTTTTGCGGTCGAGGCCGGAGCCTGAGCCAATATAGTACCGTATGGTATACTATATATATATATAGTTATATGTATGTGTTAATATTTTATATATAATATTATATATATATATATCATATATATATATATATATATATATATATATCACTAGTATATATATATATATATATATATAGTATATATATACTCTATATTATATATATAGTATACATATATATATATTATCATTACTTTATTTATATATATATATATATAGTAATATATTATATATATATATTATATATATATATGGTATATTTGTTTTAAATATAAATTATATATTATATTATATTATATAATATATATATATTACTATATATATAATACAAAATAATAATAAAAATTCAATTGAGTATCGGAACTGCGCCGGTAAAACAATGGTTTGCGGAGCCAGAATCGGAGCAGGGATCCGCAGTCGAGAGGTTTTATGCAGAGTCGGAACAATAATTATTTTATGTGGGGTTCGTGCTGGAGCCCAAAAATATGACCGGAGCCGTAGTCGGAGCCGGCCCCCAAAATTATCGCCTCACACCCATGAAACTATAAAAAGCATTGCAAAAACCTCATTCCACCCAAAAAGAATAATAATAATAATAATAATAATAATAATAATAATAATAATAATAATAATAATAATAATAATAATAATAATAATAATAATAATAATAAATCTTTATTCGGTTAAAAAGTTAAAAGTTAAAACTATTAAAATTATAAAATATTAATTTTTTTAACTAACTAAATAAATAAATAAATAAATAAATAAATAATAATAATAATAATAATAATAATAATAATAATAATAATAATAATAATAATAATAATAATAATAATAATAATAATAATAATAATAATAATAAAAATAATACTAAATACTACTACTACTACTACTACTACTACTACTACTACTACTACTATAATAATAATAATAATAATACAACTACTACTAACTACTACTACTACTAATATAATAATAATAATAATAATAATAATAATAATAATAATAATAATAATAATAATAATAATAAAACATTACTGCTAATCTGCTACTATTGCAACAACAACTACTACTACTACTACTATTACTACTACTACTACTACTACTACTAATAATAATAATAATAATAATAATAATAAATAATAATAATAATAATAATAATAATAATAATAATAATAATAATAATAATAATAATAATAATAATAATAATAATAATAATAATAATAATAATATACGACGGATAGACAGCAGACTAAAAAGTTGGCTAACCAGACGAAAACGGTAGTTACGATGGCGTCGAAGTGATACGGGCATAAAACTATTAAACATTTACCAGTCCTTTCTTAGCATTTTAAGTTAGGCCTAAGTTAACTTGACACTAAAACCACTCACCTAATCTAACAATTATCAATTGTATTATATATATATATATATATAGTATATATACTATATATATATATATATATATAATATCATATATATACATAATAACTATACGATATATATAAGTATATATATATATAAATATGTAAGAAAGAAATATATATATATATATAATTATATATATATATATAAATATATATATTCTTTGTTATGTTATAAGAATGAGTGATTTTTTGTTTTTCTAGCTTTAAAACAGCAAAAATATTGTGAAGAATTAAATTCCAGTTGGTAAAATTTTTTTTTTTTTTTTTTTAATATAAAAATTACTTATATAAAAAATTTCGAGGTAGTATATTCATACGTCTGACAGGAAATGACTTATATACTGAAAGGAAGGTAGTAATGGGAACCTGTTGTGGGGAACGAAGTCCCCCCAGCGGCGGGCCCATTCCGCCTGCCCCATGCATTCCACAGCAATAACGGTGCGGTTTTACTTAATATTATATAATATAGCTAATATACTATATATATATATATTATATATATAATATATATACTATATTATATATATATAATATTATATAGATATATAGTATATAGTATATAGTACATACTATAATATATATATATGTGTGTAGTGTGATCCGTGCTATACGAGTGTAGGTGTAGGCGTGTAGGTGTAGCGTGTAGGTGTGGTGTGTATGTGTAGGCATGTTTGTCTGTGTGTTAAAACCTATTGCGGTTTTTGGTTTGGGGATTTGAAAAATCCATTTTAGAAATGGCAATTATTTCGACTATTGAAAAAAAAAAAAGCTTTTAGTATTGAAAGAGAAGGCGAAAATAGGTAAAGAAAAAAATATATCTTGATTTATATAAAGGCACATAAAATATGGCACTGAGAGAGAGAGAGAGGTGAGTATGGAGCCCTTTCAAGGGTGCCAGGGATTGTCTCCTACTGCCTTAATGCTATTTATGTCGACACGCTGCTGACGATAATGGATATCATACATTATTACAGCATAGCCATACCTCGCACGCCGTCCCAACCCACTGTTCACTATCAACATCATCGTACACTATCTCGGCTCTGATATCTCACCTCCTCCGAGAGAGAGAGCTAAATTCATCTATCGAATACGATTACACGCTGACCACTATCTCTCTCTACCCGCATCGTGCGGTCTCTCTCACTGCACCTTATGCTATTCACCATTACCATACTCCTCTAATCTACGTCTCTCGTGCAAATGCATCTCCATCAACATCATGTCAACTATCTCTCTCTCTTCTCTCTTCTCTCTCTCTCTTCTCTCTCTCTCTCTCTCTCTCTCTCTTCGTACAAAATGGCTATCAAGAAAAATAGAGCGAGGGGCAACATACGCGTCTTCAGGCACGAGGTCTGTCTCAAAAACACTAATGGCTATTAATAAAAGGGGGGGGGGGGGTTCAACCGCCTTCGTCAGGGGGCGAGTTTTGTGTTTGTCTGTTTCTCTCATACATACACACAATCATACATCAGATGCCACAAGTAATCAAACCGAGTTCAACATACCTTACGACGACAACTGCAACAGCTGTATCAATCGGACCCTCTTTATAACGACGGGGAACCTCGTGTCTCTTCCCCAAGAGACAAAATAAAGTTAAGCAATCCTTAAACAAACTGATCTTAGAGATAAAAAGTAATAATTCTCAAAGAAAGAAAGAAAATACAAGGATAAAAATCTGGTATGTAATCAACCCTCATTTATTAAGATGTGGTTACCATGACAACAAGAGTTACCTTTTAAGCAATGAAATAGTCTCTCTCTCTCTCTCTCTCTCTCTCTCTCTCTCTCTCTCTCTCTCTCTCTCTCTCTCTCTCTCCCTCTCTCTCCATAAAATCGAAATAAAATATTTAAAAGAAATATCACAAGTGATAATTAAGAAAATAATAATAATAATAATAATAATAATAATAATAATAATAATAATAATAATAATAATAATAATAATAATAATAATAGATTCGTGCATCAGAAAATATTGAAAATAGTTAATTTAAAAAATATGTTTATACATGTTTTAAATAATAATAATAATAATAATAATAATAATAATAATAATAATAATAATAATAATAATAATAATAATAATAATAATAATAATAATAATAATAGATTTATTCATAAGAAAATATTGAAAATAGTTAAATTTAAAAAATATATGTGCATACATATTTTAAACAATAATAATAATAATAATAATAATAATAATAATAATAATAATAATAATAATAATAATAATAATAATAATAATAATAATCTTTAAAATACAAAATATTTTTCATTCCTTTTCCAAATCCCGTGAGATATAAACTGTTAAAACATGACGGCGGCAACGGCCTTTTATTTTTTTTTTTTTTTATTTTTTTGTTTTTTAAAAAAGAAAAAAAATTGTGGTCTTTTTTTTATATGTACTGAAAATGTATTGGTTGAAAAAAGAAAAAAAAGCGTAAAAACCTTCCCAGCATAATTTTTTTTTTTTATACATAAAAGCTGAAAATATATTGTGCAAAAAAAATAATAATAATAATAAAAACACGGAAAAAATTGTTTTCTTTCCATTAACATTCTTTATTTAGAAAACATTAGAAGACAGCGAAATACAAGACAATTTTTTCTGTATGTATCAAATGTATTTTTCTTTTTCTTTTTTTTTTTCTTTTTTTTGTCGTACGATTAATTTTGGATTTTTTTTTTTTTTTCATATTTAACTGATAAAAATCTACATATTCTAATCTCCATTACAGAGAAAAGAAAGATAATCTCCATGAAGATAATCTTCCCTTTTTTTTTTAAACCAAATATACTTTAATTTTTTTTTTTCAAATTTTTTAATAAGAAATTGAATATTCCAAAAAAAATCTTCATAAATTAAATTGAATAAAGAAATTATTTGTCTAGAAACCATAATATTCGCTATCCAATTACTATTATATATATAGAGGCCCCATATATATATATATATATATATATATATATATATATATATATATATATATATATATATAGTATATTATATATATATATATATATATATATATATATATATATATATATATATATATATATATATATATATATATATATATTCAAAATCATGGTTTTGGAAATTATTATTATTATTATTATTATTATTATTCTTATTATTCTTATTATTATCATTATCATTATTATTATTATTATTATTATTATTATTAGTAGTAGTAGTAGTAGTATTGTAGCTAGTAGTAGTAGTAGTAGTAGTAGTAGTAACAATGTGATAAATTCAATACCAATTTATTTGGTATTGACAGATGTAATAACAGGTAAATTGGCGAACAGAAATTTGACTCTTTTCTCATATATTTAGGCCTAACACACGCACATAAGCGCGCGAGCGGCGCACACACACAAACACACACACACACACACACACACACACACACACACACAAGAACAACACAAACGGGAATATTGTTTTTGTTTTTTTTTGGTACACGAATGAAAATACCTGATCCTATTAGAACTTTTCACACGGAATTCAAATATTTAGATATGTAGTTTCTCTCCATCACCCATGGTTTTTTTTTCCTGTGACAACCCCCACAAAAAAAAAACAAACACACAATACATAAAAATAGGGCCGAGGAACCGGAACCGGCAAGGTTCGAAGCCGGAGCCGGAGCCGAAATATTTCTTGTTGGAGCTTGACCTAAAAAAATTGCTTACTATAAAATAAATGGATTTGGAAACCGCAGTCGAAAATTTTTAAGATTATGAAGCCGGGGACGGAGCAGGAGTCGGAGCCGGAGCTGCAGCCGGAGCCGAGCTGAGCAGAGGGAAAAAAATATACTTCCTCCGCAGCCATGTAAAAAATGATCATTGCAAAAAAGTTATGTTTGCTGGAATTGTATTATGATTGTATATTTGATTTCAGCTGAAAAGTTATTAGAAATAAAATAATAATAATAATAATAATAATAATAATAATAATAATAATAATAATAATAATAATAATAATAATAATAATAATAATATGTCAATAACTCTTTACTAGCATGTATAATATACCGGTAACTCCTTACTAGCATGTATAGATATACAGAAAGAGGCAGTGAGAAGAGTATATATATACAGCATATATATATATATATATATATATATATATATATATATATATATATATATATATATATATATATATATATATATATGTGTGTGTGTGTGTGTGTGTGTGTGTGTGTGCGTCTGTAGATAAAGTTTACGGCAGGCAGCTTGTTCTAAATGATAGGTTTATGGGGTTTTTTCCCTTATATAAATCGTTTATGGGAAATTCATAATTATATAATATTTCACATAGTTAGTTATCCTTGTCTGATTCCAGAATTTCTTTAGAAATACCCTCGTAAACGTAGAAATTTATATATTATATTTCTTTTCACACAGTGTTTTCTAGCGACTGATGCGAAGCGCCACTGCGAGCGATTTCGCTGCGGTCATTGTGAGAACTAAACGCGAGTTCCAAATAATATTTTTAAAATATATATTTATAAACGTAAATATATATATATATAGCATATATATATATATATATATATATATATAGTATATATATATATATGTTATATATAAGTATATTATATATATATATATATATATATATATGTATATATATATTTATATATATATATATATATGTTATATATATATATATAGTATATATATATATATATGTTGTCATATATATATATATATATATATATATAGTTATTATTAATACATATATATATATATATATGTCCTCTAGTAGTTTCCTAGTTAATTCACACGATGGATGATTTAATAAACTTTTTTTTACAAAAATACATTCTATGTAGAAATAAATTTTAGTTAAAATAAAATGTTTTTAGTAAAAAGTTTATTAAATCATCCATCGTGTGAATTCAACTAGGGAATTAATGTAATTGTATTTTAAAGTGCAAAAGTGAAGCTATTGAAATAATTTATATATATATATATATATATATATATATATATATATATATATATATATATATATATATATATATATATATATATATATATATATATATATATATATATATATATATATTATAAGCAGCAGTATGATAATGTATGATATATATATATATATATTATATATACAATATTATAAAATAGTTTAATAAATGAAATATCAGGGGTTAAGAGGGTCTGAACCTCCTGGAAATATTTATAATATACAAGACATTTATGGCTTGAGTCAACTTTAATTTATAAATACTAATATTTAATTTCAATTATTAAGAATAAATATAATGTTTATCAAAAGTCAAAAACATATTTTCATTAAAAACAAATAGAAAAGAGAAAACATGCACACACAGGCACCCTCAAAATTTAAGTGGTTTATTGACTGTTGTAAAAAGAAATGATATATGAAAATAACGAAAAATGTCGTTTATAAAAATATCGTAAATTTGGCAATTTTATTTTTTTATTAACAATATTTGGCAGCGGCAGCGTTGCTTACAGGAATATCAAACCGATTGATTTCCAAAGAAAAATATATTTTTTTTAGAATCTGTTGAACTTAAACTAAATCTATCCAAAGAGTATAGATATATAAGAAAAGATAGATAGATTTATTTATTTATATTTATGTATATATATATGTATATATATAGTATATAGTAATAGAAACTTATAAGGTTATATATATATATATGAGGTAAGGTTATATATATATATATATATATGAAGTAT
>JABUQX010102328.1:27500-33388 GCA_015478945.1 Trachelipus rathkii | reverse complement strand
GGGGTTTTGTATGGGGGCATGGTTGTGGCCCACCTGGGCCAGGGGATGAACCTTTACATTGACGATTTACCATTGTGAGGGTCCGTCGGCGGTCCCGTGAAGCTCTAGGTGGATTTTCTGTCTGTGACGAGCTCTCACTAATTAATTGTACAGAGGGGGGTAAAGCTGGTCTTTCTTTTCGACTGTTAGTCATGTTCTCCTACTGCTTTTCTTTCCGATGCTTGTACAGCACCTTACCCCCAATCTTGGGCAAAGAGGAAGGTGAAGAAGAAAGGAAAAGAAAAAGAAATAATAACTATATAATATATAATATATACTTATATATATTATATATAAATATATATAAATAATAATATATATATATATATATGACTATTATATATATATAGTATATATATATATATAATAATTATATATATATATAATATTATATATATTATATATATAATATACTATATATATATATATATATATATATATATATATATAGTATAGACGCCTGCGTGGCGCAGGAGGTGAGTCACCGCCCTCTCATACGAGAGACGCTGTTCAAATCTTCCGCGTAGCAGTTGGGTTTTCTTACTGGGGGCAAGAATTAAAACTTGACTGCGAACACGTTGGTAGGCGCTGGTTTGGAATAGCCGGCCTTAAAGTTCGATTTCCTGTGGCCCCCCCGTGTTACCCCCTGCATAGGGATAGAAGCAGCGTTAAATAGGTATGTTTTTTTATATATATATATATATATAATATACTATATATATATTATATATATACTAATATATAATAAAATAATATATATATAAATATATCATATATATAGTTATATATATATTAAAATATATTTTCCCAATAATGTGATTAGACCCTCTTGAAAAAGGTAAAAAATCATAAAATTTTACAAATGTGTGTTACACACAAGCTCACAAATGCCGATGTGATATGCAAAAACCGATAACATTTTTTGAAATCAGCACATCAATAATCAATTGCGAAACCCCGTCACAAGAAATTTCATGATTACCAGTGTTATATACCAAAGAATAAAACAAAAAGAAAGTAAACTATTCTACCTATAGCCCAAAACCATTTTTTTCACATATAAAAATAAATTAACATGAAAAATTGAAAAGTTCGTTATTAAAGATATTAAAACTAAACTTCATTTGAATTAAGCTCTTAAGGTTAAAATGACAGAACATAGCAGTTCTCCAATTTCAGGGATAACCTATTTCTTGTGGCTTTATAAATATTCTCCTGTACCAAATATTCTTTCACTTTCGACTGATGCCGGTGGAGCTGAAAGGTGGTATTTTATTGCTAGTGTTTTCAAATTCATAAAACTATTTCCAGTGTTTTTCCACCAATTGAAAGGAATATCAATGTCTGCACTGGTCAAGTAGCGGCAAACTTTATTTATTGTTGTTTATTCTTGATGTAATTCCGATGTAGCCTTTACTTTATTAACAATTAAATCACATCGTCAGAGAATAGGGATTTCTTTTTCACTCTCACTTTCTTTTCTGTATGCGATTTTGATGCCACAATTTCTTAAAACAATCCATTAAAGAAGTGGAAAATGGAACCTTCAGCTTCACTTCCCCACTACGTGAATCATCCAGCAGAAGAGTCAAGAGCTAAATTTTCATGCATTTCTTTCCATGCCTCAACGACCATATTTTTTACTTATTCTGATTCATCTGATTCATGTTGAAAAATTAGCTTGAATCCCAGATCTAAGAAAGTAGCTACACACAAAGATTTATCACATAGAAACTAGAAAGTTCTTTTTCTACTGATTTCTTAAGCTCTTCAGCGAGTGTAAGTATTCCACTGAAGCTTTTGCTTTTAATTACCTTATTTAAAATAGATTTATTGCTAAAATGGAAGGGATCACTATGGGCGACTGTTACTTTACGTTTAATGCTTGTTTTAATGTTGTCAAATGGCTCAAGTAAATGAATAATTTTTGCCACTGAAAATCAGTCAACATTTTCTGATTGCATTCAGCAGCGTAGATGGATAGGGGAACTTTTTGTTCAAACAATCTTTTTAAGCATATCATAAGTTCTCTTCCAGCGTGTAGAAACGTCTTGAATTAATTTATGCTGTTGGACATTCAGCTGCCATCTGTAAAGTTTTAAGCTTTGCAGCTGCCGTTTGCTGAATGGTGAAAATGAAAGGATATGGCTTCTGCAAGTAAATAAAATATCTTAACAGACTTCTGACATAATATTGAATCGTGAAAGCATAGTTGCAACATGTGAATAAAACATGAAATTAATAGCAAGCCACTCTCCCTTATACCAACTACCATGTTTGGTCCATTATTCCGCGATCACTAAATGAATCTCGATTTTTTAGAATATTGAAAAATGTTCAAGGCCCTTATAGGATCTGACAAATGACAAAGATTTTCGCCATATCGGTTACAAAATTTGGATATTTTTTATTTTGAATTGAAATAACTTTCCCTTATGTTGACGCAATTTATTGTTTATAAAGCCCAATATTCGGCCCGAATAGTTCGCGCCAAAAAAGCGAATACCGAATATCGGTATTTGCCGAATTAGCCGAATACGATACTTACGAAATTCGGCACATCCCTAAATATATTACTATATATATTTATAAATAATATATATATATATTATATATATATATATATATATATATATACTATATATCGATATAATATATCGAAATATACTATATATACATAATATAATATATATATATATTGTGAGTGCGTTCGTGCGTGATTTAACAGTCCCTAGTCTGATAAATTTTTTTTTTCTCTTTAAGAATTTTCGAGCTAAACGTTTACAAGGTGAAAATTTATTAATTCAAACCAGCCATTTGGATACTGATATAGAATCTTCATATATGTCCAGAGGAAATATATTTGTGGATAGAGGAAATTTAAATATAAAGAATCTTCATGGGTCAACTTGTTTACATCTTCTTAATGGAAACTTGTCTGTAAGTAAGTAAATATTATTATTATTATTTAAAAAATTTAAATTGGCATCATTTTTTATGTACTTTTTGCTACTGCTTTCTTTATTTTCAGTTGAAATTTATTTACGGTTATTGTAAAATAAAAATAAGTTAAAGCCTTAAATAGAATGCCAATTTCATGGTTGACTAACTATAATAAAGAAACCAAAAGTAGTATTTACAAATAATAAATAGTAATAAGATTACAAAACATGAACTTATAAACAATTTTAAAATTTAACATTAATTTGTAGAGCCCAAAAGATTTAAAGAAAAATAAAGAAAATCATGCATTATTTTGCTAATACTACTAGTTTCTAGTACCTAGATCATGATGGGTGTGTTTGCAAAATGTTCTTTCAGAACTCAATAAATAATTAAGCGCTCATTCATTTCATTAATAATTAATGATTCTATTTTTCAAAGAGTCAAAATTTCCAATATGAAATAGGATATTAAAGCAATTAGAAATTTCAATCATAGGGTGGATTTGTGTTCCATCGTGCAGTGTTCCCAAAATTTTACTAGATTTATACCTGTGTTGCATATTTCTGGCTCGCAAAGTATCAGTTGTGTATACAACAATTAAGCTGGTACATAACATCCCTTTTTCTATCCCCCAAACAATGACGGGTGCTAAAATATGAGGACACCAGTCTGTGCTTGTAATAACTTCTCGCATGGATTATTATTATTATTATTATTATTATTATTATCCCTATGTGTGGAGGAGAAAGAATTGCCCACATCGTATGTCCTGCGTGTCGTAGAAGGCGACTAAGGGACGGGGGGTAGTTGGGTTGGCTGTCCACTACCACCTAAAAATCTCTGCTAGGAATGCATAATGCATGACCTCGGAGATGTCGTGGATCGCGTAAACGCCGCTTCTAATTTTCGGCAAAAATTGTATGAATTCGTATGTGTACATGGAATGTCAAGAGGAATAAATGTTGAGGGAGAGAAGAGAGGATGGATGTATTTAGAAAGGAGAACATTTTTGATTTGCTCGCTGTGACGAAACAAGATGAAAGGAAACTGTGCAAAATGAGTGTGGTGTGCTGAAGTGTGTGTGTGTGTGAAAGAATGAGAGGGGAGAGAAGGAGTTGCAACTTTGATGAGTGAATTGTGGTATAGAGCTATGGTAGATTTTGTGTGTGTGTGAATTCTAGAATTCTAATGGTTAAATTAAGTTTTGAGGTCAAGGTATGTTGGTTTGTAGGACGTATCGGTCCATGCTGAGGAAAACGGTTGAAGAATACGATTTTGGAAATCTGAATGATGTTTTGAATTGGGGGATGAGTAGAAGCTTCAGATTGATAGGTTGGGGGACCTGAATGTTGGATAGGTGAATCAAAAAAGGATGGTATAACAGGTAGGTTTTGCGTTGTCGGTAGAAAAAATTGAGAATGGTTGGAGGTGATTGATTTCTGTGAGGAGCAGAAGATATGTATGTGTAAGTATTACTTTCTTTAAACACAAGATATTCATAAGTTATACTAGAGTTGGGTGTAGGTAGCAGATGATATCGAAGTGAAAAGAGTATGATTGATTTTGTTTGGTGAAGAAGGAGATGTTGAAGTATGTGTTTGGATGTTAAATCAGTGAGAGGTTTAGAAATGGGATTATCGGATCATTATGTGGTTCTATGTAAAATTAATTAGTGGGGCTGGATGCGAGAGGAAGGTGATACGCGAAGGAAGTGGGAAAATTAAAGTGGAAGAAGTTAAGTGAACAAGGAATAAAGATAAGTATCTACCTATTAATTATATGCGGATGATTTGTTCTGTGTGGCGATCTTGAAGAGGTTTGAGAGATTGTAGAGAGATTTGCAAGTATGTAAAAAGGAGGCGGTTGAAAGTAAAACGTAGATAAGAGTAAGTTATGGTGTGAGTGAGGACAGTCCTCAGTGTGAAATTATGTTAGATGGTTGTAGCAGCTGAGCAGTGTCTGAGTTAAATATTTAGGGTATGTGTTGGATGAGAAGGAACGGATTGATGCAGAGTGTAGTAGGAAAGTGTGGAATTGCAGGAAGGTTGCTGGTTGCAATTAAATCGTTTGGTGAATGTAAAGGGACTAAGTCGTTAGTGCGCTAGGGTCTTACATGGAGGTATGTTGTTACCTGTGTTAGTTGTACAGTAGTGAGACTTTGGTCTGGAATAAGAAGTATAGATCTAAAGTTCAGTGTGTTCAGATGGACGCAATTCTTAGGGGCATGCTAGGTGTGAAAGAATTAATAAAATGAGAATTGAACGTATTAGAGAGTTGTTGGTGTAAGAAAGATAAAATGAGAGAATAAAATGAAAGTACGGTTGAGATGGTTTGTCATGTGGAAAGGATGCAACTCTTGATAGTCGTTGGTTAAGCGGATGTATAGTGTGATGTGTGGGAAACCGACCGGCTGGAACCGAAGAGAAAGTTGGAGTCGGTGAACGAATGTCTGAGGAGAGAAATGTGAGTTTGCAGAGCGAGAATAAAGGTTCATGATAGGAGAGAATGCGGGGTTTTGTATGGGGCATGGTTGTGGCCCACCTGGGCCAAGGGATGAACCTGTAACATTTGACGCATTTTACAATAGTGAAGGTCCGTCCGCGGTCCATGAAGCTCTAGGGTGAGTTTTCTGACTGCGACGAGTTTTTCACTAGATAATGGTACAGAGGGGCGGTAAAGCTGGCTTTCTTTTCGACATTTGTCATACTCTCCTACTGCTTTTCTTTTCTGATGCTTATTACGCACCTTACCACCAGTCTTGGGAAAAAAAGGTGGACGGTTAAAGAAAGAAGAAGAAGATATATATATATATATATAGATTATAAAAAAAAATAATATTATAGTATTATATATATATATATATATATATATAATATATATTATATAATATATATATATTATTA
>JABUQX010102328.1:10000-22500 GCA_015478945.1 Trachelipus rathkii | reverse complement strand
AAGGGAAGGAGGAAACCCAAAGGAAGAGAGCTTAGAGAGTAGGGACGCATGCCATACCCGGTCAAAAGCTTTCGATATGTCAAGTGCCACCACACACGACTCCCATAGTCCTTAAGGGCAGAAGACCATAAATCAGTGATAGAAAAGAATGTCACCAGTTGACCTCGAACGTCGAAAGCCATACTGGTGATCAGAAAGGAGGGAATGAGATTCCAGATGATCCAGGAAATGAGAGTTGAGTAGTTTCAAAGATTTTAGACAGAATGTAAGTGAAAGCTATAGACGATAGTGGGAAGGATCAGAGTGGCTACCCTTCTTCTGGATCGGTTGAACATATGCACGCCTCCAGCACTTAGGGAAAGTGTTAGAATTAATGCATAGGGAGTAAAGCTGAACAAGGACAGGCGTCAGCTCGGAAGCTCACTCCCTCAAAACACGGGGAGGAATGCGTCCGGGCCACTAGTCTTCCTGACGTTCATAGATCTCAGGATCTCACGCATTCTATCATGTGTAATCACAGGAGGAGCCATGGGACCCCTGAGATGAGTAGGAGGAGGGTTGCCAGAATTGTCTAGGGTGGAATCAGATGAAAATAGGAGGTCGAAGAGATTAGCCTTTTCAGGAGTATTAGTTACAGTTCCGTCAGAGCGAATAAGAGGAGGAAAGGCAGATTTACAGAAGTTATTAGAGATGGGAAATTTTTATCAATAGGAGATCCAAAGTGGTCAGCGCCCTTCCTTTAGTGGAAACACACTTAGCCTGACGAAGGACAGAACTTTGAAATGGCTGACGTTAGGGAGCAAAGAATCTGCATTAAATTTTATTTCAAAATTATTAAAACTGTAGCTGAAACCCACAGAATGCTAGAGGAGGTGAGCGAGCTTTTAGCCAAGCAAGAACATTTGACTGGTTTAAGCGTTTCAAGAAGGCCTGGAGTCTGTAGGATGATAAAAACATTCTGGTCGGCCCCATCATCAGCACAACACCGAAAACGATCGTGAAAGTGCGTGAAGTGATCCTTGAGAACAGACGGCAGACAATCCACGATGTTTGCAATCATGTTGGAATGTCATTCGGAACATGTCAACGCATTCTAGAGGATGAACTCAACATGAGACGAATTGCAGCGGAGTTTATTTCTCTTCTTCTGAACGTCAATCAACGAGACCATCGGGGCCCAGGTGTGCAGAGCAGAGAGCTGCAAGGGAAAGTTCGAGTTTACCCTAACTTCATGTTCAGAGTTATAACTACCTATGAAACATGAGTGTACGGTTATGAACCTGAAACGAAGCAGCAATCTTTCTTAGTGGATGTCACAAAACTCTGGTTGAAAGGGCAGCGTTTTAACACCATTGAAGAAATCCAAGCGAAATTGTAGCAGGTTGAAAAATGCTACAGCAAGCGGGCTTCCAAGATCGCTTCCAAAAATGGGAAAATCGCTGGATTTGTTGCATACAAGCTCAAGGTGATGGTTTAGGATGCAAGTTAAACTCGGACACAAATATTTAAACTTAGATACTTGTTCCTGTGAGCTACCGTCTTTCACGATTTTACACTGCTAACTCTTCTCACTTACCACCACCACCTTGCCTTTATCGATATATGCTTTCAAACTCCTAATTTTACATACAATGCAAAATCCCTTTTACTTACTGTTCTTCCCCGAAGGCTGAGTCTAGGGTATTGCAAGCAGGTCATGTCGGGCAGCGGCTTGCTGGGCCTGTCCTGCCCCAACCAGAGCTCCTTTGGCCGGAAGAAGGAAAAGAAAAATCCCTCCTTTTTCGTTACCAGGGCACGCGACGTGGACGCGGAGTTGGATTTTGTGCCAAACCCCTCTACCAACCTTTACTGGGATTCACCACACAAAAAAAAATCCTATGTACACAATAAGCAAGGTCTTTCCACTCACTACCGTTCTCCATTAGTCTAACACTCTCCCCTGCCACATTTACCTCGAGTTCTTTCATCACCCAATCCATATGCAATTTAAGTAGCCACGGAGGCAACACATCCCTACCTCACTCCACTGTTAAAATTAAGCCAATCACTTTCGACTCCATTTATTCTTACACACGCTTCACTATCAACATACATACTTTTAATTTCATTCAGAAACCTACCACTCACCATGTATTTATTAACACTTGCCACTTAACTGTTGCAAGTTCATAAAATCTAAGTAAAGTTTCTTGTTTTTTTATTTTATTTTCTCATTCATTTGCTTCAATGTAAAATTTGATCTACGCATCCTCTACCACTTCTAAATGCACCTTGTTCTTTCTTCAACAATCAACCCCTCAGTCACTCGACGAACTCTTTCAACCAAAAGACAGCGTATATCTTCCCTGCCATATCCCTATAAACTAATTACCTTGTAGTCTCTTCAGTTCCCCTTATCATCATTACCCTTATACAAGAGTACTTTAACTGCTCTCACCAGTCATCCGGAACTACATCCTCCACAAACGCCTTGTTACACTATCAAAATCGCACTTCCATTCTTGAGCATTTCACTATCAATTCTATCTATAACTGCTGATTTATCATTTTTCAACTTCCTCACTCTACCTATTGCCTCATTCCCTAAATACCTACTTCTTACATCATCAATTCTGCACACATTCACTGTCAATTCTTCATCACTGTCAATATTATGAAGATTTTCGAAATTCTCCCTCCACACTCTTCTCATATTCATCTCATCAATCACGAAAACATCATCCCCTTATTCTACTTCTTAACCTTTCGTACTTCCTTCCAGAACAACTTCCTATTACCTTATAGATCGCCATTCATCCTCCTTCCAAACTGTTCATTGACCACCATTTTTCTCCAAGGTATGCAACTTTAACCTCCCTATATATTTCCATACACCTTTCTTTTGAAACCATCATTGGCTTTTAGTACGTTCAGCCACGCATCTTATTTTACTTTTTGCCATTTGCATCTCTTCTTCATTCTTCTTACTTCCTACTTTAGCACACTCACATACTTCACTTCTAAATTTGCTCAGCTTCATGTTGTTCACATTCAAATGACTTATTTGACAAGTGCTCTCACATTCTTTTTCCTTATATCCTGTTCATTTAACTTCTCGTTCTTAAAATTCTTCCCCAACTCCTTCTATTTTTCTTTCATCACCATCCATGCTCCCCCCCTAACTTAATTTTACATAAAACAACATAATAATTTAATATTCCCTCCTCCAATCTCCTCGCTGATTTAACACACATTACAATCTTCAATTTCTCCTTCACCAACACAAAATCAATCATACTCTTGACTTCTATGCCATCTCTACCTACACTAACTCTCGTACACATATGGATAAGTCTTGTGTTCGAAGAATGTATTAGTTATCCCCTTCCTACCATCCTCATTTTCTCAATCAATCCCGAAGCCATCAGTTGTATCATCCCTCTTTTGATCACCTATGCAACCATTCAAGCCTCGCAACACAATTATTCAGAAGCTTCCACTCACCCCGTCCAAAACATCATTCAGATCGTTCTAGAATTTCTCACTCTCCTCCACGTTCTCCTCAGATGGACCATATGCTACAACCTCACAAACCTTAACCTTTTCGAACTTAAATTTAACCATTAATATTCTAGGAGTCGCACAAGCAAAATCTACTATATCTCTGTGCCACAAATCATTCATCAGAATCTCGACTCCTTTTATTCCCCTCTCATTTCTGTTCACTCCACACACACACATTTTACTACACACTACTGCTTCACCACTTCCTTTCATCTTTGTTTCAATTACCGCAAGCAGATGAAATTTACTCTTTCTAATTACATCCGTAACCTCACTCCTCTTCTCCTCGCCATTTTCTAACACTCCATGTTCCCATACGTTTCACACAGTTTTGCATATAGATACAAGTTCGTTTACGGCAATGACGACCAGGTCTGAGGCATGCATGAGCATATAGATACAAGTTCGTTTACGGCAATGACGACCAGGTCTGAGGCATGCATGAGCATTCCTTGGTAAAAAAGTGGTAGCTTGACCCAACCCAGCTACTACTACTATCATTTTTAGGCGCCTCCTAAGACATGCAGAACGTACGTTATAGGCATTCTTTCATCCCACAGATGTAGGAACGCCCTTTCAGGGATTGTTTGAATGAATAAAATATAAAAATATTTAAAGCACATTTTCAATTTTGGCATTATTTTAATCAAACATTGAACTTGTCCTATAAGTTAATCACATTTTTAACTGTTTATCATATTTTTCATTTAAAGAAAAAATCAATTACATATTAATTCTATATCAGTTGCAATTCAAATTTTAAAAATCCGACTGGCCGGATATTGAAAATGATATCCGGCCAGAGCTTTTTCAAATAGCAGGATATCCGGCAGTAGGCGGATAGTGTTACATTACTAATATATATATATATATAATATTAATGAAGCTTATTATTTTTAAAAGTTAACCTTTCTATTAAGAACCATAGAATTATTATCCTGGTAATAATTTGGTTCTATATTTTGTATGAGTATATTAAATACACAATGCACTGTTTCATTTAAGGAAAGAAATTTAGAGTACATATAACATGCCTTTCATATTTTTTCCAGATGGACTTCATGGAAAGCTTATGGCTATTGTAAATGAAGGAAAATTAAATATTCATATTAGTGAAGTAACCGATGATAGTTTAATCGAGTTGAAAAAAGGGTCGATTGATTTATCTTTTATGAATTTATCCAAGTAAGTATCCTGTAGAAATTTTACTGAATACCTTAGTTTTTTTAATAGTCTTAAAATGTTTTACCTTTTTTACGTTTTTTATTAAATATTTTAATATGGACATTAATGTAATGCCATTTTAAATGTTAGCCATTCAAAGAATATTACATTTTTTAAAATATTTTAACTCAGTTTGTCTCTTACAGCAAGAACGTCAAGGTTGTGGCACCTCAACTTAATGTTCATTCTGATCTTATTGCATTTGGATCTCACTCCAGTTCAGATGGTATGCAGAATTTTGTAACTACTTTCAACAGCGGTCCTACTTTGCATGTAGAAGTGGAATCCGGTTCTATAAATCTTTCAAAAAAAGATTGGTTTTCCTCATTAGGGATCAAATCCGATTCTTAAGTAAGAATTTGAAGCTGTAAATTATTTTTATAGAATAAATGCTAGCATTAAATTATTTTTCACTTCCATTACAATCTAATACAGCGATTCTTAACCTGCCACACGTTGACTTCCGGGGCTCCGTGAACGCTTGAAAAAAGGCGAAGATCTTTTGCGGTTAAAAGAGAAAAAAATGAAGAAAAGAAACGCTGAGCAAATTTCGTTTGCATGCTTGTGTAAAACTTGGCTTTTCTAATAGGTTTCGGACGTTTTTGCATTAAAATAAGCCTAATATCATATTTTCTCGATAAAATTCGATTTTTTTCTCCAACTATTAAAAAACTCTTCATGAGAAACTTTAAATAAGTATTTGAAGCTATTTAGGCTTAAATTTATTTAATTCTTGGCGGTTTGTTTTTTTTTTTATCCTTGTATAAATTTTTTATCGTATCGTTGCTGTTTGAGCGATGATCTTTCGCAAGTGAAAAAATTTTTTTTCACATGGTTCGAGCATTGAAGAAGGTCTAAACTCTTCGACTGTAGATTATTCACGACTGGTTCCAACAAAGCCGAATATTTGGCTATAATGCAGGTTGAAATAAGAAAAACGGCACAATACAGCTGAAATCATTTTTTCTTGTACCAACATTACCTACTTTGGCCAAGTTTTCCAGACCCTGCACTATATCCACAAAATGTGTCATGAATATTGAAATACTGCGGTATTTTTCTGACCATCGCGTCTCGCAAAACGCTGCAATATTTTTCTTCTCACAACGGATTCAGGAAAGAAATTGATAATGTCTTTAATAGTGGATACAGTATTGCGGATTTCAGATGCAGAGTTCAAATCGTTTACTGCAAGATTCAGTTTATGACTCGCCCAATGAAAATATGAAGCTCTTTCGTATTTTTCTTTCATTATTTGTACTTCTCCTTTCCCTGCGATAGCTGAGCAGCCAACGCACTTGTTTGGATCTAGGATATCTTGTCAAGAAAACGATCAATAGCACTTACTATGGTTTTTGCATCTATGGTTTCTATCAATGGAAATCCAATGAATTCACGAACGCACATTTCCGTCTCATCAAAAATTTGATTCCAATAGATAATTGTTCATTTCCCAGATATATCATGTTTTGTCAGCTAAAGCGAATATGTATATGCATTTTTGACATCTGAAATGATCACGGTGGGACACAACCAGGGCTGCGGAGCCGGAGCCGCAAGGTTTTGGGTGGAGCCGGAGGCGAAACTTTTTGAGGGACTGGAGCCGGAGGCGAAATTTTGGGGGATCTGGAGCCGGAGTCGGAGGCGAAATTTTAGGGGGACCTGGAGCCGGAGTCGGAGCCGCAAAAAAAGAGGCTGCTCCGGCTCCGGCTCCGGCAAATACAAAATTAAGTTAATTATTATTTTATTACTACAGGGTTATATAATATATATATATATATATATATATATATATATATATATATATATATCTATATATATATTATATATATATATATATATTATATATATATATATATATATATATAATATTATATATATATATATATATATATATATGATATATATATATTCTCTTTTTTCCAAAGAAATTTGATTATGTATATTTATTATTCAATAATAAAAAAGGTTCGGTACTTCTATAGATAACTTTAATTATTTAAGTTTAATAATTGACAATTTCAATGTCAACTAAACCAAATCGAAAACACCTCATGTATTTGAAATATATTAACCAAAATTTAAATTTTGATATTACTCACTCTGATGATAAAAATACTTTCATTGTCAATATGAAATAGTTAACACAATTGATGGGAAATAGTCAGTTCGATCATGCACAAAAGAGTCTACCTAACTAACAAGTTACTCATGGGGTCACAATACATCTATTGGATCCTTTAAATTAATGCGACATTTAAAACGCTATCATCCAGACATTGCTGCAATTGTTAAAATGAAAAGTGAAGCTAAAGGTAATCAGGAGAAACCTTTAATTTCAGAAACTGAGACTAAAGTGGGAAACTTTTTCAATTGCCATAAACTTGTTCTGTCTATGTTAAGTGAAAAATTCAAAGTACAAATATTGATTATAATGGTTGTTAAAGATAGTGACCCATAAGTTTTCTCTTTGCATAACCAGGATTTAAAGCACTGTGTGGAGACATGGGTTAGAAACTGGAAGTCCCTTCAGACTGGAAAAATATTTGTAAAATAGTTCTAGAAGAAAAAATAAACAAAAAAATAAGCTTAAAAATTGCATAAAGGGACGCTTTGTGCATTTAAAAATGGATACTTTACACATGGGCAAAGCTAAATTGTTTTGTCAGTAATTTTATATATGTGGACGAAGATAAAAGACAATTTTTCTAAACGTTAGCAGTAAAAAGAGAAAATTAACTCACATACAGCGAATAATATTCAAGAATTTGTTAACTGACATCTTAAAAGAATTTCGAAATAACAAGAGACAAGTAATTAGCTTAGTTTTACGAATAACGCATCAAACATGATCAGTACGTTTGAAAAATAAAATAAGGACAATGAGGGTGAGGAATAGGAAATTGGTAATGTGAATACTGATTTTTATTGAATGTCAAACGAAGAAGTAATAGTTTGTTTTCAGAATGAACTTGAAAAAACTATAAAAGACTATGTTTCGATAACGTTAACATTGCCCACATGAGATGTGGAGTTCATACTTTAGCAGTTAGCAGTGCGTGATGGTTTCCACAATACTCATAGAGCAAATCTTATAAGCAGGCGCGAGACAAATAGCAAAAGCAGCACGTACCCCAAATTTAATGGAAGTTCTAAAGAATCAAGCTGGAAAAGTAGCAATCTTAGGTCAAGAGACAAGATGGGGAAGTACATGTCTTATGCTCTAAAGTCTAAAGGCTTCTGCAACTAAAAGATTATAGTAGTAGTATGATGGCTGCCGGTACTTCTGAACTTTCTCTCTCCGACAGTCAGTGGGAACAAATCGAAACACTCGAAGAATTATTAAAACACCATACTTTACAACAAAAAATATTCAATCAGAAGACTTTATTGCAGTAAAACTTTTCGCTATAACGTATTTTAGTAAGTTACAACACCTATTTCAATGAAAAGAAGGGAAAGAATGTTAACTGAAAATAAAAATATTTTTTGTCGACAATATCTTTATTTAGAATCTTTCCCAGAACTGAAGATTTGATATTTAAAGCTAGGAGTGTTCTTTGCGAACTAGGACTTAAAATGAATAACGTTATCGAACAGAAATCTGGGCCGGAGTCAGATAGTTCAGCAGTTTCAGGAATCCTCCCTTGTAGAATTTGTCAGATGAAGAATGTGAAGAAGTCACATTTGCCAGATAATGGGGAAAATTGGAGCATGCAGCACAGAAAAGCGATTGAAAAAACTAAAAAGACAATCTACTAGTAAAAGATATTCAACCTAAATACCTTCTAGAAAAATAAAAGGTAGAATTCCAAAAGTCATTAGATGGAATAATGAAATCGACCGGAAATCAAAGTTATCAATTAAAGGTAATCAATTGCTATCCTAAAAATTTTGGCAAGATGCCTGATATTACAAATGCAGATCAGCAAGAGGATACAAGTGAAGTGGTGTAAGAGCCTTATTTTCTGCTTTAAAAAATAATAAGGTGGATCTAAGGACATCGTTAAAGGAGGATTTTATTGATTGGTTTTATTTTTAAGAACAATTGTTTTGAATAATTTTTATAATTACATAATGGTCGGCTGTTAAAGAGAAATATTTTAAAAAGTTAGAAAGAAGTGATATTATATTATATATTATATATATATATATATATATATATATATATATATATAATATATATATATATATATATACTATATTATATATATATAATATATATATATATATAATATATATATTATATATATATAATATATATATATATATATATATATATATTATATATTATACTACGAGGTGGGCAACGATCCGTTACTGCCGTTTATTTTCTAACGAACTAGTTTTTTTGCAGTAACGGACTCGTTAACTTTTTCTTTCATGTACGCACGCAATTAAGTTCGCGATTTTTTTTTCCTCCGTACTTTTTTAGTCGTTAACATTTGTTCGACTTTCCTTTGAATGTTGATAGCCTAAATGACCACCCAGGTCCAGGTAAAATTCCCTTTTATTATATATATATATATATATATATATATATATATATATATAATAATATAATATATATATATTATATATATATTATATTATATATATATATATATATTATATATATATTATATATATATATATATATTTATAATATATATATATAAGGAATAGGGGGAATCTGCATAGATAATGAATAGGGATGGTAATTTCGTAACTGATGAAATGAATGTGTACTAAACTTATGTCGGACACCACTTCGAAAATCTGCAAAGCATTGGCAGTTTTATGAAGAGTCGCTAGTGAATGGTGTGGCAGATTTTGATGCTGTGCAAGAAACAGGCGGCATACTTATTTTGGAGATGAACCCCGGTCATTATAAGGAGGAGGTAATGGGTAGAGCGAGAATGTTGAAGAATGGTAAATCTGCAGGTATAGATGAAATTATTGGTGAAATAATCAAGAAGGAAGGCGAGATGGTGATTGATTGGATTTGAAGTTGTGTAACAAAGCGTTTATGGAGGGTATAGTTTCGAGGGATTGGAGGAGAGCAGTAATAGTACCCTTAGATAAGGGTAAAGGAGATAAAGATAACTGTAAGAATTATATGGGAATTAGTTTATTTGAGTGTAGTAGGGAAGATATATACTGGGATTTTGGTAGAAAGAGTGCGTCGAGTGACTGAAGGACTGATTGTGAAGAACAAGGCGCATTTAGAATAGTAAGAGGATGTGTGGGATCAAACCTTTACATTGAACAATGATTGAGAAAATGAGGGAGAAGAAGAATAAATTGTATTTAGGTTTTTTGGATATGCAACAGGCGTATGATATGATTAATAGGGAAGCTCTATGGAAGGTGTTATTGATATATGGTGTTGGTGGTAAGCTTCTGAATGGAATCAAAAGTATGTATGTATGGTGGGAACACCTCTAAAATCTGCATAACATTGGCAGTAATGAAGAGGTGATAGTGAATGGGTGTGGGTTTGATGGTGCAAGAAGGAATAGGTATTTTGGAGATGAGGACATTAGTAAGGAGGAGGTAATGGGTAGAGCGAGAAAGTTGAAGAATGGTAAATCTGCAGGTATAGATGAAATTACCGGTGAAATGATCAAGAATGGAGGCGAGATGTGATTGGATTGGATTTGGAAGTTGTGTAACAAAGCGTTTATGGAGGGTATAGTTTCGAGGGATTGGAGGAGTAGGCCAAGTAATAGTACCTTAGATAAGGGTAAGGGAGATAAGGGTAACTGTAAGAATTAAATGGAAATTAGTTTATTGAGTGTAATAGGGAAGATATATATACTGGTATTTTGGTCAAAAGAGTGCCTCGAGTGACTGAAGGACTGATTGTGAAGAACAAGGTGCGTTTAGAAGTGGTACAGGATGGTGTGGATCAAATTCTTTTTTAGCATTGAAATAAAATGATTGAGAAATGGGAAATGAAGAATAAATTGTATTTAGGTTTTCTGGATATGCAACAGGCGTATGATATGATTAATAGGGAAGCTCTATGGAAGGTATTATTGATATATGGTGCTGGTGGTAGGCTTCTGAATGGAATCAAAAGTATGTATGACGATAGTGAAGCGTGTGTAAGAATAAATGGAGTTTAAAGTGATTGTTTTAATATTAATTGCGGAGTGATGCAGGGATGTGTTATGTTGCCTTGGTTATTCAATTTGTATATGAATGGGATTATGAAAGAATTAGAGGTGGGGGTGGCTAGAGATAGTGTTAGAATGATGGAGAATGGAAGAAAATGGAGGGTTCCCTACCTATTATATGCGGAATGAATTTGGTCTTTGTGCGGTGAATCTCTGAAGAGAGTTTTCAGAGGATTGGGTTAGAGAGATTTAGCATGGGGTGGTGTAAGAGGAGATGTTTGAAGGTAAAAGTAGATATAAGTAAGGTTATGGTTGTGGTGAGGACAGTGTCTTAGGTGTGAAGTTATGTTAGATTGTGAACTAGCTTGGAACTGTGTCTGAGTTTTAAAATTTTAGTATATATTTTGAATGAAAAGGGAACGGATGATGCAGAGTGTAGCAGGAGAGCTGTGAATGGCAGGAAGGTGGCTGGGGCAATTAAGTCGTTGTTGAATGTAAAGGGACTAAGTCTTGAGTGCGCTAGGGTCTTTACATGAGGGTAATGTTTTTTAAAAATGTTGGGAACTTGGTTTTTCTTCAAATAAACTATATAACAAACCAATAAACTAAGGAAAAGCTCACCGTAGTAATGTTTTTCGTGAAAATCGAAAAATTATGGACTTACGGCCCTTCTTTACTTTTCCTTTCAAAGAACGCAATAAAAACATAACGGAACTACTTTTCCGAGTAACGGAGTAAAGATAACGGAACTACTTTTTTGAGTAAAAACGATGCCCACCTCTGTATATATATATTATATAGTATATATATATAATATATATATATATATATATATATATATATATATTATTTTATATTATATATATAGATTATTTATATATATATATATATATATATATATATATATATATATATATATATATATATATATTATACATATAAAAATAATATATATATTATATATAAATATATATATATTTATTTTTTTTATTATATATATATTATATTATATATATATATATATATAATATATATTTAGTAAGAAGGAGGTAATGGTAGGGTGAGAAAAGTTAAGAATGGTAAATCTGCAGGTATACATGAAATTACTAGTGAAATGATCAAGAGCGGGGCCGAGTGGTGATTGTTGGATTTGGAAGTTGTGTAACAAAGCGTTTATGGAGGGTATAGTTCCAAGGGATTGGAGGAGAACAGTAATAGTACCCTTATATAAGGGTAAGGGAGAAAAGGGGAACTGTAGAAATTATAGGGGAATAAGTTTACTGAGTGTTGTAGGGAAGGTATATGCTGGTATTTTGGTCGAAAGAGTGCGTCGAGTGACTGAGGGACTGATTGGTGAAGAGCAAGGTGCGTTTAGGAGTGGTAGAGGATGTGTGGATCAAATCTTTACATTGAAACAAATGATTGAGAAAATGAGGGAGAAGAAGAAATAAATTGTATTAAGGTTTTATGGAATTGCAACAGTCGTATGACAGTATTAATAGGGAAGCTTTGTGGCAGGCGTTAGTGATATATGGTGTTGGTGGTAGGCTTCTGAATGGAATCAAAAGTATGTATGACGATAGTGAAGCGTGTGTAAGAATAAATGGTGTCAATGGTGATTGGTTTAGGATT
>JABUQX010102328.1:0-5000 GCA_015478945.1 Trachelipus rathkii | reverse complement strand
TGGTTCACCAAACTTATGCAAGAGGACGGTCTCTTTGTCCCTTAATTCGCCTCCCACTATTACTAAACCCCCTGGTAAAGATGTTTTAAAACACACAGAAAAGAATAGTCGCCAAGTTAAAAAGAATTATTGCGCTAAAATATAGAGCCAACCGAATTCTTAACAATAACACAGTAACCCCAGAGTAAAAAAATGCAATTCAAGAAGAGACCTCGCCTAGTCTACTTCTGAGACAAATTGCAAAGGTTTAAATAGACTGTACGCCCAAGTCATCCCAACTAATGAACTAACTCACCAACCAATCATCTAATAGTCTACAAGACAGTTTTAGTTCCTCTGATTCTTCCTATAATTCTTCTCCCGAGTTTCCTTTATCAGCCCTCTCTAAAGGATTCTATACCCTAGAAGATGAATTGGATAACAGCTCCCAAATGGAGCTTGTTGAGATGACCCATTCTCTTTCTAATGCTTCCTGCATTTCCGAGAAAAGTGAATGGAAAACTGTTCAACGTAAACGTCGCAAACGCTCTAAACGTTCTGGGTCTGATGGAGGCATGAAGATGGACCCCAGAGGTTCCCATTCTCCAATCAAACTACCCAAATTCCCCAAATCACCCGCATGATGAAGTTCATTGGAAAATTCTCCAGAATCAGACCTATGCCAATTCATCGAATCCCATATTGGAACTCGATGTGCGTAACCCCAATAACATTCTCAAAAGAGCAATAATACCCTTTCTGGATACACCTTCTTCCCCATTTCCATTGGAACACTCTATGCCCCCCCACATTGCTGAATCTGCTTGCCAAGCCGGATTCTGAAACTGCTTCTCACTAATAAATATGAGGCATATACGAATGCTCGTCCTAATTAGACCAACCAGACCCACATAACAAGTTGGATTCGGTTGAATTCAACTTATCTCGCATTCATGGTGAAGCTCTTTCACCAAATACATCGGAAAACTCCTTCCTAAAAGATTTCATACAACCTAAAAAATCTCTGGTGTATGACTACCCTTTCCCCCCAGGTTTTGTTCCCCCTCCTCGCCGAGACCCACGTCTCAACCTTCCCTCTCAATCCGAACCCACCTCTAAAATTACCCACAGTCACATAGAGACAATTGTCTCTAATAGACCACCATCATAATATTAAGAACTCACCATGACTATTTCCTTCAATGGAATTGTCGTGGCTGTTGCTCTAATTTCGAAGAACTTGTTCAACTGGTAAACATATGTACACCAAAATGTATATGTTTGCAGGAACTTCGACTATGTCATCGTGACTTCTTTCAACCATCTGAATATAAATCGCCGTTAACTTCTATAGAAAGAGGTGACATTGATAGGGGAGGAGCAGGAATACTCATTCACAAATCTATCCTCTATTCCCCAGTCCCTCTCCAAACCAAACTTCATGCAGTGGCGGCAAGACTTCACTTATCCATCGACCTTACTATATGTTCAATCTACTTTGCTCCAAGTAGTGAATTTACTAAAGGTCGACTTAGCAGATCTTTTTAAACAGCTCCCTGCTCCGGTTTTTATACTAGGTGACTTCAACCTCCGCCACCACTTATGGGGACTCTGTCACTTCATCTAAGTTCAAGATCTTAATAGATCTCCTAACCCCCTTTCGCCTGGGATGCCTCACAGGAACTCCAACATCTATGAACGTTTAGATATCAACACACTTCTTTCTTGTATCGACAATTTCCTTTGCTCCCATTCCCTTATTGATCGTTTTACCCTGGTCCCGCTTGGATTATCTATTCGGCAGCGATCATTACCCAATAGCATAAACGAGCTTGCTCCAAGCCCAATGCAAAAACCCAACTCAGCTGGCGTTATGATCGAGCGAAGTGGGCTCCTTTTATCAGGCGACAGCTATCCCTCTTTCTCCTTTTAATAAACTATTTCCGACTGTTGTGATGCCTTTCGCTTCTTCCAGAAAGTAGTCATCTCGGCAAGCGGAAGCTTTGCATTCCACGTCTTTCCTCAGACATGGCGGTCGGCAACGCCCTTGGTGGTCGCAAGAGTGCGCACACCAACGCGAGGAGAAGAAGAAAAACTCTACAGGCAATACATAAAGGCCCGTACTACCCCAAACATGATTATTTTTTAAAGCAGCCGCAGCGAGACCTCGGCGAATTATCGTCAAAACGCCTAAACAATATTTTCGGAGCTTACATATCGACTGTTAACTTCACAACTCCCCTTCCTTTTGTGTGGAAAGTTACACAGAAAAAATCTCCGTCGCTCCAATGACTCTTCACCCACAGTCCTCCGTTATGGGACTGATATAACTGATACGATTTCAGCTCCGGCGGTGGTAGCGCGGATGCGTTGGGTTATAGCTTTGCTAGCCATTCGAGTTCATTCCGCTACACTGAAGCCTTTCAAAAAAGAACTGAGAACTGACACAGCACTACCAGACTTTTCAACACAGCGAAAGGAGAAGATCATACCTACAACCGTCTTTTTTACACTGCAGAGTATCAAACTGCATTGGCAATAGCAAAGACGGTGCCCTTGGTCCAGACAATGATTTCTTACATCATGCTCCGTCATATATATCCATCCTTCGGCGTCAGCATTCTTGCTGATATGTATAACAGAATCTGGATCGAATCTTCTTTTCCATCTATTTGGACTCAGCTTTGTTAATTACTTATCAAAACCTGGAAAAGATCCGAAGTTTGCAGACAACCAAAGACCAATTTTGCGCTGACCTGTCACTTCTGTAAATTAATGGAGAAAAATGGTCTCTGGCCGCTTTACTCCCTGTTCTGGGAGACGCCAGGCTTTTTCAAACTTCCATTTTGGTTTCCGCAAAAATCGCTCGACTGCGGAGCCCTTGGTAAAACTAGACCATGACATCGCGAGAAGCCTTCTCAACTTGGTGGATGGTTCTTTGGTGTCTTTTTTGACCTGAAAGGCTTACGACACAACGTGGAGAACTGGGATTCTCCTTAAACTCCACTCGCTTGGTTTCCGCGGACAACTCCCTCTTTTTATCAAATGCCTTTTATCACACAGATCTATCCAGGTTCGGTGCTCTTCTATTCCTGTCCGCGCCACTGTCTACTCTGGAATGAAGGCGTTCCCGCAGGGTAGTGTTTTAAGTGTATTACTATTTGCTCTTGGATTCAATGATATTGTTACCTCTATTCCAGCGACTGTCCATTTTTCTCTATATGTCGATGACTTAGCATTATACATAGCCGGTGCCAGGCTGCCCTTTCTCGAACGGCAACTTCAACTAGCTTTTGAAAATATTTCACAATGGGCTTAGGCTCCCATGGCTTCCTTTTTCTCCCACCAAAACCTCAGCAGTGCTTTTTAAGAAAAAGGGAAATCGAAGACTGAACACCTTCTTCCAGGCGAAACCTAACAGTTTATAAATGGGTTCCGCCATTCGTGTAACTTCACAAGGTCAAATTTCTAGGGCTCATTCTAGATGACCACTTAAACATATGCACCGCATATTAAACAACTAAAAAAACAACCTTTGGGTTCCCCCCCATCCCCGCACCCTTGTACCTGTTACGTTGTCATCTGCTCAAAATCTTGGGGTGCCTGATCGCAAAATCCTTTAACGTCCCTTTACGTAGCCCTAATCCGATCGAAACTGGATTTTGGCTGCTGTGCAATATATGGTCAGGCCTCCACAAACACTACTACACCTGTTAGAACCCATCCAAACGAAGCAATCCGTATCTCCACTGGAGCTTTTTCGATCGTCCCCCAGGTGAGCCTTGAAGTGAATCCCATGTGATGCCACTCTCTCTTCGAAGAGAATACATCATGTGTACAAGTTATCTCCGTTTTCAACCCCAATACAGTCTGCTCTGACACCGATTCTGCAGGGAGTACGCCTCAAGATCGTTAATTTACTGGCCATTTGCAAAGACGGTTTATAACATTTTTAATTTCCTCAACATCCCTTTTCAAAAGGTGATGCTTTCTCTTTTGACGAAGGGTACACACCTTTGCTATTCCCTGCTCCTACCATTTGCTTGGCTCTGACATCTCTCTCACAAATCTAGCCATCCTGCGCCCCTGTTAAAAGCTCATTTCTGTCTCACCGATCCGCAGTTCAACGATAAATTTTACCTCCAGTGTTTACTGACGGCTCTAAATCAGGGGACAGTGGGCGTTTCTGCTGTCTTTCCTGACCGCCACCTCCCATACCCTTCCCCCTTATGCTTCAATTTTACAGCAGAGTTAACAGCTATAATGATTGCCCCTTTCTCAAATTCTAATCCTTAACCAAGATCACTCATATGTCGTTGTTTATTCAGATTCGCTTAGCGCGCTACAAGCGCTTAAAACCCCTTATTCTAAAAACGCAATGGTATCAGCTGTACAACAATTTCTTTCGAACTTCCTCCACTCCCGTAGAAACAAAATTTATTTTATGTTGGACCCCCTCTCTTGTAGGGGTAACTGGCAATGAAATGCGCTTGACAGAGAGGCCAAAATGGCCGCCTCCTCTTCTCGGAGTTGTTCAGGTACCTCCCGGATGCCATTCGAACAAGGCCGCCTCCCATCAACTTGATTACTATCCTACTCTCCGACGGGGCTTTCGATCTTGTTGGCCAGAGTGCTGGACGAGTGATCGGCGGGGAAGGAAACTCAGAACTAAAGCCCGAACATCGGTGAGTGCGTCTTCCTCCCACAGACGAAAGCGTTTACATGAGGTGATACTTGCACGCCTCTCCGCATTGGCCACACTAATATCACTCACAGTCATTATATGTCACGAGACCCCTCCTCCCATTTTGCAAATTTTGCCGTCGCACACCCCACAATCTGTTCATCCATATCTTCATTGATGTCCCAATCTGGAACCCTAATTCGGCTGTCGTTATTCCTACTTTAACGGTCCATAACACCTTCTAAAAGATTATCCCATATCTTTTCTGAATCTTCCACTTTAGCAGTAACAATATTTTCTTGTATCTTCAAGAAGTGAATATTCTTTTTAACATTTG
>JABUQX010102327.1:7500-18165 GCA_015478945.1 Trachelipus rathkii | reverse complement strand
AAAAGAAGAGAGATAGAATACAGAGAAGACTATCAGCAAAGAATCCTAAGTGCTCAAAGTAGACAAATGTTTTGGAATAATGCTTATATATATATATATAATTACGGGGGCCTCCCATAATAGAATAGAAAACTTATCTATTCTGGAATGCAAGACAGAAATACTTTAACAATAGAAGTTGAGTTTTAGTGGAACTTGGGCGACAGAAGCTAAGCAATGTACTTTTATATGACGAGAAACCCAGAATTCGTTGGGGGCGCATACCAATATTATACATACATCTTAAATATGGCACCACCTATCAAGGTGGGCAAATCTTCCTACAACATGCAATAGAGTTAAAATCATACTATAATGAGATCATATTAATGAGAAGCGTCATTTAACCACAATATATATAGCGTTTCTGAAGCCTCCTTTCCAGAATTACTAAATACAATAAGAATTAATTGTTATAGGAGAATATACAGACCCAAGACTGGGTAGGCATTAAATTTAGGATTACCTTACTACGTTGCAAGAGAAGATAGGCCACAGTATACGCAGCTAAATAAAACTTGAACGAAAGAAATAGACATTATGCTAAAATACACATATATCTTCTGTTTCACATCAGAGGCCGCCAATATATACTTCAAGGATAATATGCTTTCTACGGTGCAAGACCCCTAGAAAATTTTTATATCCAACTGAAGATTTTTCCTCAAACTAAGAAGTCCGAGACAATCTTCTGTCTTTTGAAACAGTTCATGAAATTTCAAAGGAGACAACACTAGTTAAACTCTTACTGAATTCATGTTGGATATATAGATATATATATAGAGATACAAACTTCAATAAGATTATAGAGACTTTATCACTGGATTCTTCCTCTCAACAGATAATATATATATAATAAGATTTTAGAGAGTATGCTAGAAGACTCAGAGATCATTAGTAAGACTTAAGAGAAGTCTGTAAAGTTTTATCCGATTGAGTTTCGTATGAAATTTGAAGAACTCAGCCAGTTGAAGAGGAGTCTTGTTTCCACCTATACATAATAAAGAGCGAACAAGCTAGAAGGAATCAGTATGAAGTACTCCTCTATAATCAGAACAACAGCTAAATATATAGATAGTTAGAAAAGAAAGAAATACATTAACCTTCATAGCAGGAACAGAACATGGCAATCGAGGTAGATTAAAAAATGAAATACTTCTTAATTTTCAGGAAACAGTAGCACAAGACATTCTTCAAATATAACACTCCAAAGACTAATAAGTAGGATTAGATAAGAATCTCCAGATAGTATAGATAGAGATATAGACTAAAATGTGAAATCTTTTAGGGCATAATTCTAGAAAACTGTGGCTGGAAATCACATATTGCAGAGTATGTGAAAATCTCCATGCGGCGTTCGTGACACCATTAATTGGAAGAATGCCCCTTGTGTGGATCACTAATGAATAATGAAAAATAAATATGGTATAGAACAATTATAATAACCCACTGATATTATGATAATGGGGGTCAAGTCGAAGAGTTCGAAGATTAAAATGATTCAAATATAGAAAGATCAACTCTTTCATAAAGATGGGAGCGTAGTCTATACAGGTTAGAGTCACAAGAAAACACCAGAGTTCATATGATTTTAACATACCAGCCGTCCAGAAATGAAGAATATCTTGGAGCTGGAAGATCGCAACAAGAAGAAGAGACGAACAGTTTTTTTCACCTCGATCTTCTGCAAGAAGATATTTGATTCCAGGCAAAGATTTAAATCGAAGAAATGTAATAGAACAGTATTAAGAAAATATTTCAAGCCTTAAAGAAGAGAGGTTTTTATAGTACCTTAGCTTCTTATGGTGTTAAGGAATTAGACTCCACACCAAAATTGGATTATTATTTTTTGTCAATATTTTTTGACTCCAACAAGAAGGTCAGAGAGGTTGAAGTTCATAGCCTAATAGATTTAGGGAGCACAACCTGTTTGATATCGTTGGATAGATTAAAGGAAATAGAAAGAGAAGGAAAAACAGTCTCTTAAAGAAGCTAGTATTATAGTTCAAGGGATTGGAACTCAGATGATCCCTCATATAGGAGAGTTGATCTTTACTTCCTAAGGCTAACAAAGTATTACATAGTTACATTTTTTAGTGTGCTAAAAACGGCGAAGAGCTACTGGAAGTGGAATGGAATTCTACTAGTACAAGTATTTTAGCTACTCTTACTAATAAAATAGACCTTTTCATCGCTTTAAACTATACGAAGGATACCGAATAAAGTTAAAATCTTTGCTAGTAGGAAGTTACTTTCTATCGAATCAATATGAAAGATAACTAAGAATAGATAGATGATTAATCATCATAGAAAGATATCATAGATAATTTCCATAGGAATGATAAGTTTTTAAATTAAACATTACAGTGAATAATTGTAAACAGTAATTAATTAAGAGGCTCACTGATGCCTACACACAGAGATTAATTAATAAAGGCTACATTCTTGAAAAGCTACACAGAGATTAATTAATAAAGGCTCCATTCTTGAAAAACCTACACAGAGATTAATTAATAAGATAATATAGAGATAGAGATTATTAAGGCTCATTGAAGAAGCCAACAAATAATAATAAGATAAAAAATTCTGTTGTTATAGAGAACAAAGAAAATTTATCACAACTTTCTCCGTAGAGGAAGGACTTTAATAGCAGATGAGTGAAAATAGAAGTTCCAATTTGATATATAGAGAAACAATGGCACCTGCTCAAATCTTATGGTTATTTGATAAGACAGACCTGAGAGTAAGAGATTTTGAAACTGGAAAAAGAAAGTGTTTAATAACGTTGATATTTTCTTACTTGAGCCATTATATTTATTTTGCAAACATCTGTATGCAATAATAACATTATGAAGCGATTTTTGAGTTATATTCAATGCTATAGTGACAAACTTTTTTATTTAAGAAGAAATAAACATAGGGAAATGTCATCCGATTTTAAAAGTTATAAAGAAGAATTTTTAATAAAACTGCTTATTAGCTACAGATGAATAAGCAGATAGGTATACTTGCATATAAGTAAACCTGCTCAGAATTTTTAGATTAATACGAGTTGATAAATGCTAAGATGAGTTATATACAGATAAATATTAAAGTAAGAAGAAGCAGAATGTTTCTATTTACAGAACCTGAGCATTTAGAAGAATTCTAGATTTGTTATGAAATACAAGGACGATTATTGCTCTAGAATGATGATGCAGTTTCTGTTGTCCATACAGAAGTTGAAATAGAACTTACCCATAGATGCTACCAAAGGATCATTTTAGAATAACACGTACCGTCTTCCTCATGCTACCTGGAAGAACATTGTATAATATTTACCAGATGCAGCTTTAAAGAGGATATATTAAAGCTTGCATTCGCCACATAGTTCACTCTACTGGTGGTGGCAAGATACTTAACAATTAAACAAGATAGTATGATATTAATTTAATAGGATACTTTGTAATTTTTTCTCGCGATCCAGATTGTACCTACTGGCCCTACAATAGAACGAATATTTTCGTCCCTAGGAGCAGTACGATTTTTAACAAGTCCGTCAGGACTATAATAACGCGATACCATCTCCTTCGAAGTACGAGGGAGAAACACAGAATTAATAGGCTTTCGTACAAGGAAAGGATTATTCTGTCCAAAAGTACTTTTATACTTTAGAAGTACTTTTATACAAGTACCTATGCTAGGACAATGCAAGTCGCGTTGACATTTATTGGACCTATTGCCAATTGTATTTATGAGAATGTCTTAATCTCGGGAAAAAATGGCAGAAACATTTGAAAACTTAAATAGATAAAGTTTTTACTTCAGCATTTAGAGAAAACAAATTAAGAGTTAAATTGACGCAATGTCATTTTTTATCAAACTTCAGTAAATTATAATTTTGGATTTAAAATAGGAAAGAGACGGATTTTCATACCAGATAGCAAAGATGATTCAATGTTAAGAGTTTAGTCCTCCATAAAGTGGTTAAAGAACACAATCTTTATTAGTGATTTTTTTAGTTATTTCGCTTTTTAATTAAGTGATTTGCACTAATTGCGAACTATTATATAACTTAATAAAAAGAATGTTAAGTTGAGTGGAAAGGAAAGAACATCAAAAAAAGATTTGAGCTTTTAAAGAGAAATTGGTAGTTCAACCTAAGTTAACTTTTTTTCCAGATTATTCCAAGTCATTTTATTTTATAAGGCACAGAACGCCTGTGACTACGGAATAGGGGGAGTTCTTTATCAATGACGGCAAGGAGAAGCCGTTGTCTTTTGTGTCAAGAGTGTTTAAGATAGGCAGTGACTAACTATGATATTATTTAGAAAAGGAATGTTAGTTATCATGTTGTCTTCTCAACTACAAGAAGTTTTAAAAATAACGGTGTTTAGGTTATCTACCTACCATAAATTTACCATAATTAACTGATAAATAACCTCTTTGCTTATTATTTCGTAATAAGCACAACGGGTCGGCTTAGCCGCGTGGAATTTATATTTGTTAAATAGTTTTTTCGCCAACTATAAAGTATACCAGACAAGAGAAAAAAATATAGAATGATTATTTTCGACAGTAGGCACCTCAAGACAAAAGCTCACGTTATTTCATTTAAGGAGAAAAGATAACCAGATGTTACTATATAGTAGAAAGTATTATTACTTTAAGAAAGAACTTTCAATATGGGACAAGAACTTGCCCTCCGGATTAAAGAATTAGTTTAAGTGAGCTAAGGAAAAATGCTAACTTATCCACACTATTTATCCATAAAGAAAGTGCTGTACTATGCAACTCGTAGGAACCTTAGTATATACAAGTATCAGATAGCATTGATCTATCAGTTTTATAGATGCAGTGTGACATTCTTCAATTGGAAGTGGGTCATGCGAGGACAGCAGAGGACTGAAAAACGAGTTAGGAAAGATACGTTTTACTCATCTAAGCAGAGTTAGTGAAGGAGTATGTTCTCAGGCGTATCCTGTGGCTAAAGTTAAGGTCTACTAGGATCAAAGCATGAATAAACAGATGGCCCTTCGTTATATTACCGTTTCCTAGAGTACTATAGTGATAGTATAGGAAATCTTCCCCATGTTTCAATCACATGAAGCCAAACACAGTTCTCGTCTTCAGAGATGTTTTGACTCGTTATTGCGAGTTAGTTGCCTGTAAATCAAGAACAGCCAAGAATTTGCTCAAGCTTTACAAGAAAGAGTAATATGTCGGCATTCTAGTCCAGAAGTACTAGCTTCAGATAATGCCCCAGAATTCACTTCAGCTGCCTTCAAAGAGTTATGCAAAGCTTGGAGGATCCATACAATTACTATTCAGTTATATGAAGGAAGTAAAAATGGTGTAGTTGAAATATTGAATGCAGATATAAGAAAATTTCCTTCGTCATTTTGTAAAAGACAATCATAGAGATTTGAGTCAATAGATCATTAGCTCAATAGGTCAATCAAATAAATCGTATATATAAGATCTTTGGATATTCCATATTTATGTCTACAATTGAATATATATAAAGACGACTTCCCTCAAACGAGATGCCTGATTAATGTCTTTACATTTCAAATAATATAAATCGGAAATAGAAATTATTTTCAGATGAGGTAGTATGCGTTAGTGGATAGAAATGGAAGCAATAAGAAGATTTAGCTAGAGAAAATCTAAAAAAAGAAACAATTAAAGCTATGGAACAGCAACACAAACATGCCACACAAAGAGAATTAAAAGTGGGCGATTATGTTTTTGTAAATGCTGTAAAGAAACCAGAACAAAGTTCTAAATTGAACAAAAGATTTGAAGGTCCTTTTATTGTAAATCAAATAAAGGAGCCAAATAAGCTTATGCTTTCATGTTTAAATTCAACGAAATTATTTCCGGTTCACCGGGATAATGTAAAGATAATTCCAGTCGAAAGGCTAAGAGAAGGTCGTTCCTCATTTGATTTATGAAGATATTTTGGATTCAGAAGCAATCAAGAAACTGATTCCCGAAAGGTTTTCATAAACAAGAAAGAACAGTTGGAAACTAAGAGTAGATCGACAGGTAGATGATCAGGAATCTCCAACCTTCTTCGTGGATTTCCCCTAATTTTTATGATGAACAAAATGTTAATATACAGAGGATTTAACACGAACAACAGACCTGTAGTATGAAACAAAATTCTTGTAACAAAAGAATACATGATACTCTAAGGAAGTAGATTGATAAATTCTACTCCCCAAACAAGAACCCAAGTAAGAGGATATAGACCGTCTCTATCACCAATCAGACAAGAAGATTCATATATTTCTGGTAGTTTTCTGAACATGAGTGAACAGCTGTCAATTGCAGTAGTACATAAGAGGATGCTATTGTGATAACACCACTTTCAGATGGACTGTAGGGGAAAATGTGCAAGTTCGACAAGCATTTCCCAAAGTTGATGTGGTAAACTCCAGAAGAAATTATGGATATATCAACGTCTGAAGCACCAAGATGATAGAAAGAATATCCGTCGTATAGACCTCACCAGCAATTCAGAGGTTCGAGGGATGTGGAACCAAGATAGTTACAAGAAGGTAAGTACAAGACAAAGAGTAGATGAATCTACTTCAAATCTCTACCACCGTAAAACGGAATAAGAAGCAAACAGGAGTCATCTGAAACAGAATTACAGAGACCTCCAGTTGTTTTGCCATTAGAGTGTGAAAGGAAATAGGATTTACTATTTGCTGCTATAAGAGTTAAAATCTCTTAGATTGTATAATTATTTTGTAATAAATATTTTATTTTAATTTTTATTATTATTTTATATGAACACAAATAAAATCCCCATGTTCATAACCTTTAGGTTTAAGTTTGTATTATGTCTATCACACAAAATAACAATTTTAACTTCTTTCTATTCATCATCATTTAAATAAGTTTCATATATTTTTATTGGTTTCCGTTACGAATTCGGAAAATTTGTTTTGGCCCCAGGGTCGTCTTCTTTTGAAACTAATAACCCATAAAAAATGATAAATTTTATTTTAAGAAACGTTTATATATCTTTATAATTTTTTATTAGTAACATGTTTTTATTTTTTATTTTATTTCATTTTAAAAAAGAAAAAAAAATAAAATTGAAATAATTCTCTTATTTGAAGCATAAAAAAATATATATACAGCTTATGCTTTATTAAATATTAAGATATTTTAATTACATTTGTAATTTTGATATTTAATTCAGAATTAGTACTTAATGCTATACAATTGACTTTGATTAATAATTGATTAGCCTGATCGCTTTTATTATATTAATTGTTAGCTCATGCTAGTAATAATCTTATTTAATTTTAATTTATAAATTTCATAATTAAAATGTAGATTGCTATGAGTACGTAATTTTTTATTAACTTTGAATTATAATTTTCATTTTTATTTCAAATGAATCAGTTGAAGTATTAACTATTCTTAGTTTTATTATCTAGGACGGAATTAAATTCTGACTTATTTTATGAAGTTTCATTTTATTTTTATTATATTAATATCCAACCTCCATCAATGTGAAATTTCGGATGACGTCATATTTAACATCCGCTTGCGTAATTAAAATAAGGATGTTTCGAAATACATTTAATTTTTATTTATTTTAATTATTACTTTTATTGAAAGGCGACCTAACTTATTAAATCGAAGTAAATCATTTCAGACTGTAATGAAAATGTTATGATTCAGTTTATGCATTAACTTATTCTTTTAACTATGCAGTCTTATCCATCTCACTAACTCTTAAGAAAGCAAACACGAGTACTGCCCAGGTATCATTTGTATCAACTTATTATTCAGTGAAGTAAATTTTTATTGAAGGATATTTGATTGATGTATCTTTAGAATGCCTCAGAAATTAAAACACCTATTTATAGAACCACCAAATGGTAGATACTTTAAAAGATAAATTTTTGCCTGCGTTTAATGAATTAATCTTTATCAATATTTTAATAAATTCAAAGAGCGCATAAATGGGATTTCCACTCATAAAATTAGAACTATAAGTAATATACCTTAAATTACGCCTGAAATTAAAAGCTTACATGGGTTCCACTCCAACAGATTCAAAAGAGCTGCTTTCGACTGGGAGGAGAATTCTTAATATTTTAATTTGGATACTATAGCGACTGAAAACAATTAATTTTTAAGAACAAAAGATAAATAATTAGTGAAACTTTGCGAGTATTATATCAAATTATTATTGAGTTATGTACTAAAAGAACAATTAAAGTCAAATACCCGAACACTATAAATGCAAAATTAAACTTACAAAATAACGTAATTGTAATTTCAAACAGATCACTTGCAACCCACAAAATACTTAATCAACTAGGTTATACCAAATTATTTTTTACATTTAAGATGAAAATTGAGATTTACAGTATATTATACAAATGATACATCAATTAGTATATCACTTATCATTACAATTGCTAAAAACAAGAAACTAATGAACCAACTTTACTTACAACTTCCATACTTTTGGTTAACCATTTATAATAGAAAATGAACAACCTATACCAAAACTACATCCTATCATATACATTAGAAGCAACAACTCAAATAATACCATTCATTTTTGACATAACTCATGGGACTATAAAATCACAATTTTACCCATTGAGTTGGTATACCTCAAATCCATTTATTTTCAAATGAAAAATTTATTTTCTATAAGTTAATATTCCATTTCCAATTCATCTCCGTTTATGAAACGCTAGTCTGTTATCGAATAATGTATAATACATACCCGGATAATTATCTTTTCGGTTTAATTTTGGTCAATAGAAATATACTTATTACGAATTCGGTTACCATAGATTATGTCGTAACATAGGTAACAACAGCAGTTTTGCCTCATCAGCAACCTTTTACATCCATTGATGACAAAACATGCTTGCTTTCGCTTCTGCTTAACTATACTACTAATTTCTCGTCATGTCCTATAACTATCTTTAAATCAAAAAGAACCTTTCAATACAGTAACCTAAGGACATTTCACTATTATAATTTTCGCAGAAATTAGAGCTTCTATATCTGCGAAAGACCATTCGTCGCATATAAATTAATATTATTTTCAATATTCTCACGGTTGTAACTTTACCTTGCTCTTATCAAATTTAAAAACCCATTCTTTAGAGAAGAATATTCATAACTTCATTTATTTGCTCATTATGATAAGTTTTTGTTTAAATTTTTTAACTCATGTTGCTTTATTGCCAAATATCTCTTTCAAGCATTTGTTATCCAAATTTCAAAAAATGAAAGAAGTTCAGTGGAATAAGAGACTGGACAGTATTAATAATAACATACTACATTAACTCTCTTTCTATTTCTAGTTAAACTAAATCCCTGATATTGGTGGTGGGGTCAATGGTTAGCTTATTTTGCTAAAGCTTCATCATTAGTAATTATTGCATCGCCGCCGCCGCAAGTAATGTATGTTTAAAAAATGTTTCCGTTGAAACTGAAATCAGAACTCCAAGATATGCAATTAAATATAAAACATGTAACTTTCAATGGTAGGTACCAAAGTTTCAAGTTCGCCGCACTGGAAATCAATTGAAATTGAACCTTGGTACAACCTCCATAAAATTTTAGACAATCATTAATACTTAAACCTCCTATGCCACCACCTATTCCATATAGGCAATCTACTTCTCAAGAAGTAGAATTATATTCTGAATTCGGCTAACTTGGCTAATTATCCTTTCTACAATAGACTATAACCTTTCTGAATTCTATTTTGATTATTGATATGTTTATTAGAACTATTAGAATTAAAATCCTACTTATGAATTTTAATTTCTGAGGCAGAGTCCTCATATTGTAAAATGTATTTCTATATTTGAGATCAAAAAACTAAGTTTGTTGATATTAAAAAAGTCGTACAATTCAAAAACAAATCTTGTTTCATAATCCACTTCCCAAGCTTCGGGAACATTTCAACATTTTTTGTTTAACTAAATTTTCTTTTAATATCTTTTTTATGACCTGAGTACACAATTTTCTTTAAGCTTTTTATAGATCAAAAATTGGCTGCATGTGATGCAATAAGTCTGATCAATCCATAGCTCTCAATCTAAGGAATTCTCTTATTAAATCCAATTCCAATCCAACCGGAAATATCAAATGGATTATAAATTTGGATTCATCAAAATTCCATTTTAAAGACTTTCACTTTCGGGTAAAGTGGATAGAGAAGAGAGGATGAAGAAATGGTGGGGGAATGAGAGGAGAGAAACTTTAGGGGTTTAGAGAGATAGAGAAGGGGATTAGAGAGGGATAATGGGGAAGCAATCTTTTAAAAAGGGTTGGAGTAGAAGAAAAGTCGTTTGTTTGGGCCTGAGACCTGCTTAAGATAACGCTAATGAAATAGCTCTTTAAGTAAGTGTTATGGTAAGAGGTCGACGAATTAAATTAAAGTAGTAGTTATCTAAGGATTGAAACATTTATAGTATGCATTATTATAATATAATTATTATTATAATTTATTAATTATATATAGCATATGATATGCAAAAATGTTACTGTTTTTTCTTTTTCTTTTTAATTATAAAATTGAAATATAAAAAATAACGGCAAAAGATAGACCTTAAGTGGAGATAGACAAAGGTGTTTCTCACA
>JABUQX010102327.1:2500-5000 GCA_015478945.1 Trachelipus rathkii | reverse complement strand
ATATATATTATATATATATTATAAAATATATATTTATTAATATATATATATATATATATTATATATATTATATATATATATATTTAATATTATAATATTATATATATTACTATAATATATATATATTTATATGTATATATATACTAATAATATATTAATATATATATATATATTATATAATGATATATATTATTTATGAATATATTAGTATATAATATTCTAATATAATTAATTAGTTAATGAATAGGAATATAATAAATGAGTAGTTGCTTTGTCTTCATTTTTGGGGGTGACGCGTTACTCTTTACCATAAAATCTAAACCTTAAATTTCCATATATATATATATATATATTATATATATATATATATTATTATTTAATATATATATATATATTAGTGAATAATATAAATATATATATTATATATATATATATATAATAATAATAATAATAGTAAATAATATGATATTATATATGTTTAAAACACTATATTTTAATAATGAAGGGCGGAAATATTTAAAAAATACATTAGCTAAGTTAAAACAACAGAGCTAACGTTTCTTTAACGTTTTTGACTTTATACAAAACACAAATTTGAATTTTTTGAAGTCAAACGTTGAATAGAAAAATGCTTTCTCATTTTACGCCAGCCAAGATCCCTCCAAAACATTGCAAACCTCTTGAAAAAATAATACTTTTAAGTTTTGAATGCTCTCGTCGACGATGGTCGTTGGCTTTGAACTTGTCGTACATTTGTTCTTCATTTGGCTCTTAAAATTTTTGAAAATAAATCATGTCTTCTTCTTGCTCTGAAGAGGTAAAATGTATTGTTGGACGAAACGTTAGCTGTCATTTTAACTTAGTTTATTTATTTTTATATACAACCTTATATAAATAAGTTGGTTTTAAATTATTCTATTTATCATAATTCCAGAGTTCGAGTATTTGTATACAGTACCCTTAAAAAAAATTTATATATATATATATAATATAAGTTTTATTATTCTATATATATATATTATGATAGTTGGTTGATAAACCAACTATATTATAGGTATATACCTATAGATATTTTATATATTATATATATATTATATATATATATTATAATATATTTAATCATATAATATATATCACTAACCCTCCCTTCTTTTGGCACAAATGTTGTGTAGGGTGCGAAACATGGACGGAAATAGCATAGTTGATTAGAAGGGTATGTTATAAGGGAAAGGAATGCTTCCCCTCTCATTCACTCAAATCCCTTAAATGAGATCTCTTCGCAGTAAAAATAATATATACCCTAGGGTTTCACAAGGCTGAGTTGGGCTTTCTCTTTAGTATCTCGTTAATGTAGGATTCATCTCTTGGGCCAGGACCACAACCAAACCACCTCATAAAACCCCGTCATACACTATTTTTAGGCACTCTGCTTCTCTCCTTTACCAAACTCCCTATCTTTTCATTCAGACACTTCTTTACTGACTCAATCCATTTTCCCTTCGGTCTTCCAGAAGGTCATTTCCCAGCACACTCACCACTATGTATCATCTTAAACAACCGACTGTCATCTATCCTTTTCAAACGACCAAACCTTTCAATATATTCTCAGTTATTCTCTCATTTACGCCCTTCATCAGACCACACAACTTCCTAGCACTTTCCTTCCTCAATTTTTCAATTCTTCTCACACCTAAAACTTTCCGAAGATTATCCGTCTGAACATATTGAACCGTTAGATCCATACCTCTTATTAAACGCTAGTCTCATTACTATACATTAACACCGGTAAGAACATACTCTCATGCAAAACCCAAGAAAACTCAAGACATAGTCCATTTACATCCACCAAGGATTTAGTTTTACCAGCCATCATTCTACTATTCCCAACTTTCCTACTATACTCTGCATCATCTGTTCCCTTTTCATACAGCATATATCTTAGATATTTAACCTCAGATACTTGTTCCGAATGCTCACCATCCAACATTATTTTACACCGTTGACTTTCCTCACTCACTACCTTAACCCAATTTTTATCTACATTTACATTGAAACCTCTATTTTTATTAATTCTGACAAGTCCCCCTACCAATCTCCTCAAACTTTCTCCAGATTCGCAACTCAAAACCAAATTATCAGCGCACAATAAGCATTCCACGCTCCACTCTCTTCCAATCTCCATCAACCTAATACTTTCCCATACCACTCCAACCTCTAATTCTTTCATAACCCCATCCATCCTTATACAAGTTTCATAGATAGGATATATAACACATCCCTGTTTCACTTCAGTATTAATATTGAGCCGTTCACTTTCAACTCCATTTATTTTCAGCACACGTTTCACTATCGATATACAGAGTTTTGATTCCATTCAAAAGATTACCACTAATACCTTATATCACTTACACATACAACAAAGCTTCCCTATTTTCAATCCTGTCAAACGCCTCTTCCAAATTCATAAAACCTAAATACAATTTATTCTTTCTCTCTCTTA
>JABUQX010102326.1:42500-49268 GCA_015478945.1 Trachelipus rathkii | reverse complement strand
GTGCCTGTTTGTTTTTTATTTGTTTGATTCTGTCGTCTGTTTGTCATGTGTGCGGTTGCTTGTCTTCTGTGTTGCTTCTTTGCTTGCTATATATGTCTATCGGTCTTGTTTGTTCGTTGTTTATTTCTTTGTGTGCTATGACTCCTGTTCTGTCAATATCATATCCATCTATTCTATTTATCTATCTAATCCAATTCATCCACCACACAACACAACACTATATACTATATATTATTATATATGTTATATATATATATATACTATATATATACTATATATATTATTACTATAGAATATATATATATATATAATATATATATATATATTAATAATTGTATATATATTATATATACCTATATATATATATAATATAATAATATTATATATATATATTACTATATATATTATATGTATGTTTAAAATCATCTACGTGGTGCGCCTAATTCGCAATTTTGGAAGTGCTCAGTCCGTCCCCTTTGCAACAAGCCCCTATGAGGCAGAAAACAAGCTGTTCAACGAATGTATAATATATATAATATAATATATACTATATATATATAATATAATTATATATACTATATATATATATTTATATATATATATATTACTAGATATATTATATATTAATATATATATATTAGTATATAATATATACTATACTTATATATTATATAGATTAATTATACTAACTTATATTAGTATATATATTATATATTAATAATATATTATAATATATAAAATACTATTAATATAATCGAATGGCACGAGAGTGTAGGCAGATGAAAACCTAGAAAGAGTGATAAAGTTAGGAGAGAAATCAGATGCTTGAGAGAGGTTAAATATCTAAAGATTAAACAATAAACAGAGCTATTGAACGAACTCTCAGAGGAAAGAAGAGAAAAGAAAGAAATATTAGTCAAGATCTTTAATTTAACTTCGAAAATCGATTTACGTTTCCTGAAATTCAACACGTTCCTTTAGAAGTTTATAAGTTGGAAGGTTAAAATGTATTCCACATTACAAACAAAATTTAAAATTGCAAACATTAATTTCTGGAAAACAGCCGAGGTTGATATCTCCTGAATCGTCCGGCCTCGGAATTTGTTTATCATGGTTAAATTACACCGACCAATTTCCTTCTATTCTTTAGCCTGCGTGTCTATGATTTCTAATGGTTGATCTTTGCCATCCAATTGCAAGTTCAACTATTCTATACTTTCTTTTGCGGATATCTGCCTCATAGCATTGTTATACTCATTTTGTTTTTGTTAACGAGTGTACTACTTGCATAATTGCTGTTAGAAGAGGGATGTGAGCTTCTCATTGGTCGCTATTATGTATATAGGTTAAGAAACGCACTCTATATATTTTTACAAACTATAAGAGGCATTTCTTCTGTGATCTATCTTGCCTATGGCATCTATCCAATTTGCACAATTCTTTAATTAAGCCCATTATTGAAGGATATTATTCTGTCCATTAAATACACATATCTCCACTTTTTCCAGTTGATGCCTAATTTTATAGGGCATTATTAAACTTTATGCTTAGTTTGATACTTTACTATTAGTCCAACGCTTTCACTCGATTGCTTAAATTTCTTCAACCAAATTTTAATTACAGCAGGATTCTGAAGCAAACAATACAATGCTATCTGCGAACCTAAGATGACTAAGGTATTTCCAATTACATTTATTCCTGTTGATTCCCAGTCTAGTGTTCTAAATATCTCCTCCAATACCGTGGTATATATATATATATATATATATAATTATATTATACCTATATATATATATATATATATATATATATATATATAATATATATATATATAAATTATATATTAATATATTTATTATTATTTAATATATATATATATATAATCTATTTAGATGGACAATCTTAAGGGCGTCTTAATTGTTAGAAAAATTTATAAAATAAGGAATAAGCGTGTTAGGATGTTGTTGGCATAAAGGAAGGTGTGATGAGAGAAAATGAGGTATTAAGATGGATTGGGATCATATGGAACGGCATGGATGATAGTCTTTTGGCTAAACGGGTATATGTGGTGTAGGGTGCTGGGAACGACAGCTGAAGACTAAAAAAAAGGGATTGAAGCTAGTAAAGGAGTGTCTTGAAGGAAAGTGGTATGAGTAGGACAGATGAGATGGAGTGCATAAAGGCAGTGATTGACGGGCATTTTATGAGCTGCATGCTGTTGTGGTGCTTGGCCCAGGGGATGAATCTTACATAACGAGATACCACAGTGAGGTATCTTCCAGGTGTTGTGAAAATCTTAGGGCCTACCGATTCTCTTTGGTTGCAAGGGCTTGCACTAGATTTGAGGGAGGGGATGGAGGGGGGCCGGTGCTTCTATTACGACTTACGTCATGATTCTTCACTTTTATTTCTTTCCCGAGTATATTGTTCACCTCACTCTTCAATTATGGGTCGAAAAGAAGGAATTATATATATATATATATATATATATATATATATTATATATATATATATATATACTATATATATATATATATATTATATATATATAGTATATATATATATATATATATATATATATATATATTATATATAATATATATTATAGGACCTTTATTATATATAAATATATATTATATATTTATATTATATAATATTTATTAATATATATATAATAATATAATATATATATATATATTATTATTATTATATATAATTATAATATTTATATTAATATATATATTATATATATATATATATATATAAGATATATACAAAAATATACATGTGTTAAAAGAAAAACCCTAAATTATGCGAATACGATTAAAACTCATGAGTATTAAGCTCTGAGTCATTCGCCTCAAAGATTGTATCATTCTAGAAAAGATCTGAAATGCGGATTTAATCTGTTAAATATTCGGCTTCAATCATTTTCTTTGGTTTATCCTTACGTGTGCATATTGTGGAAAGATCTCTCAGCATTGTTTCAATAATGTAGGAAATTTGTTACATCTGTGGTCGCCAGTAGGGTCCTACTACTACTACTACTTACTTACTACTACTTACTACTACACTACTACTACTACTACTACTACTACTACTACTACTACTATTACTACTACTACTTACTACTACTACAACAAACAAGTACTACTACTACTACTTCTACACACTATACACACTACTAACTACTATGTTTGGTTGTAAAGATCTAGGGACAGATAAGATATGATCACCACCCACTCAGTATTTTGCAACCACTGCGGCAGTAACACTTCGACAGTGGATTAAATTATAGGCAAGATATGATGATAAACTCATTTGTGTTTTCTGTGGTTGTAGATTCTAAAAGACCACCCTAAGTTATTATAATTATTTTACGGTACCAATAATAAATACCATTTCTTAAGAAGAAAAGTAGTATGAATTATCTTTATACGCGTCATAATATTGGAATCGATATTGACATCAACATCAACATCAACATTCAACACAACATCAACAATCAACATCAACATCAACTCAACATCAACATCGCATCCAACACAAACATCAAATTTGAAATCAGTTAAATCATGTTAGTATGTTAACTTCAAGATCAATAAAAAATATAAACAAACGAGTATTTTTGGTTTCCATGTAATTTAAATTACTCCTGTGCATGATTATCATCATCATCATCATTTATCATCATTCATCATCATCATCATCATCATCATCATTCATCATCATCATCATTATCATCATCATCATCATCATCATATCGCAATCGTTTAAAACATCAAATGAAGAAGAAAGTGATGATGATAATGTTTAGATAATGTTATTTATCCATGCTTGGAATTAGACGCTTTCCAATAGTTAACATGATAGATGAATATGTTTTGAAAATATTACAGGTTCGTATGATTTCAGTATGATAAATTTAACACATTAGTTTCATAAGCAACAAAGGAATCGTGTCATCAGATTAGGTTAAAGTTTTTAAGCCAGAAATAGGTATCATGTGTATTATAATGTTGACACTGATGATGATGATGATATATGATGTTTAATAATAGTGTATAATGTTGACTATAATATTGTGCAAATATTAAACATTGTTATGTTTTATGTTGAGCATCAAGTGAAGTGGTATTATTATTATTATTATTATTATTATTATTATTATTATTATTATTATATTATTATTATATTATTATTATTATTATTATTATATTATTATTATTATTTATTATTATTATTATTATTATTATTATTATATTATTATTATTATTATTATTATTTTATTTATTTTATTATTATTATTATTCATTATTATTATATTACTAACATTATTATTTTTAATATTATTATTATTATATTATTATTATTATTATTATTATTATTATTATTATTATTATTATTATTATTATTATTATTATTATTATTATTATTATTATTATTATTATTATTATTATTATTATTATTATAATTATATTATTATTATTATGATTATTTTGATTATTATATTATTGTTTTATTATTATTATTATTACTTACTATATTATTATTATTTATTATTATTAATTATTATTATTATTATTATTATTATTTTTATTATTTTTATTATTATATAAATGATTTTCTACTTTCTTTTCTTATTGTTGATATTTTTTTTCTTCTCTCTCTCTCTTTGTTTTCCCTGTTTATCCTTAATCATTTTTATTCTCTCTTCTCTCTCTCTTCTCTCTCTCTCTCTCTCTCTCTCTCTCTCTCTCTCTCTCTCTCTCTCTCTCTCTTCCTCTCCTCTTCTCTCTCTCTCTCTCTCTCTCTCTCTCTCCTCTCTCGTCTCTTACCTTATCTTCTTTTTCTCTTTCTATAATTTTACTTACCATATTCTCTACCAAATCTCTCATTAGCGTTTGTTTCTTTCTATCATCGCCCCATTTTCCCTTCCTCTTCCTCTTTCTCCTTCTCTCTCTCTCCTCTTTATTTATTCTCTCTCTCTCTCTCTCTTTTCTCTCTCTCTCTCTCTCTCTCTCTCTCTCAAATCTCCATAAGTAAAGAAGAGAAAAGCCATTGAGAGAACCATTTGTGAAACCGGAATTGATTGAAAAACAAAGTAGAGTAAATAACACGTAAGAGTTTCTTTGCACGAGAGATGCCATTGTTCATTAAAGGAAGCGAAAAAAAATGCACTTTATTTTTAAGTTAACAGATAAAACTTGAGGAAAAGGAAGGAGATTGTTGTTGTTGTTGTTGTTGTTGTTGTTGTTGTTGTTGTTGTTGTTGTTGTGTTGTGTTGCTGTAGTGTTTTATTTTGCTCGTTTGGTTTGATTGTAGGAACTGGATATATAATATTGAATGGCATTGTTACAAGCAAACACTGTTATAAATATTCAATTGTATTTATAATATTCAATATAAGATTGTGTAAATAGTCAACAATATTCAATATTTATCTTTCTCATGTTGAATATAAAAGTGATTATATCAATTTGTTATATCAATGTTACTATATAAGATTATTTTAATATTCAATCTTGATTTTTTTTTTTGTTTGCTGCCATTGCTGCAGGAAAAACTGATTAATGATAATGATGTTGGTTGGCTATGTTGTAATGTAGCATTAGTAATCTATGTGACTATCATGGAAAATCATGTTTCACTTCATTATATTCAATAATAAGCCGACAGTGTAAAGATCAAATGTATCTTCCGTCGAACATTAAGAACGTATTATCATTCAACATGTTATCTTAAAAATGTTGAACAGAAAAAACTGATTAAAAATTCAATCATGTTGAATATAAAATTTTATTGAAATATTCACAGTAGTTCATTTGTCTGTTGCCTGTCCGTTGCTGTATAAGAAATGATTAGATTTTGTATCAACTTCGAATGTAACATGTTATAATTTCAATATATATTTTGAATAATCATGTTTTTATTTACAGTATTCGCATATAAGAGATTATAACCATTAAAAATGTTAATTATTTGCTCAATAAAATACTGATTAAACAACATCAACACGTTGATGGTAGAAAATCCTTATGACGTTTAATACTTTGTTAAATGTAAAAGTGCTAATGTTCGAATATCATGGACTTAGCATGTTAAATATGTATGTTCGATCTCTATTCATGTTAAATATGTGTCTATCATGTTAATATATGAAAATACCCAAAATACATTTCTAATTGTCTCCTCTTGCTGTAGGAAATGTTTATAATGTTGACATTCATTGTTAAATGTAGTCCACTGGTGTACATTTTCAAAATGTAGTCTGCATTTGTTGATTTCTTTCGTTTAATTTATAATGTTCATTTTTTTTTTTTTTTTTTTTTTTTTTTTTTTTGTTTTTTGGTTTTTTTTTTTTACAGTTAACCCACACTCACGGGCCGAAGCCCTTTCCAAGGATAAATATATGAATTTAAAAGTGTGTAAATAATGAAAATGTTTTATCCATCATATTTAATATAGAATATAATTATTCAATTATTCAACACGTTACGCGATCATTTTGTTTTTTTGAAAATTCTGTAAACACTGTTGTAATTATACAGAGTGTGGTATATTCACGTCTGTTACCATGTTTTGTTTATAATGTACAATTATAAGACGATAATGATGAACGATAAAAGTGTTACCTATCATGTTGAATATAAAACTGTATAAATATTCAGCATGTTAACTATCATGTTGAATATAAAACTGATTAATTATAATAATCCAATATGTAGTCCAATATGAGATTGGGTATATTATATTCAGTATGATTTT
>JABUQX010102326.1:22500-37500 GCA_015478945.1 Trachelipus rathkii | reverse complement strand
ATTTTTATTTCACCAGGAATCGTGCTGAAGTTATTTGTGGAAAAAATGCAAAGGGATTCTATGAGTTTTCTAAGGTGGGGAATGGAAGTTTTATATATATGTATTGTATATATATATATCTATATATAGGTATATATATATATATATATATATATATATATATATATATATATATATTATATATCTATATCTATTATATATAATATATATATTCTATGAATTTTCTAAGGTGGGGAATTGAAGTGTATATATATGTGTGTGTGTGTAGAAATTTTGTCTTTCTGTCAATTTTCAAGTCATTTTGACATAGGCTATGTGCCCGTTATTCAAAATTATTCGAAGTTATTGTTTATCTTTTAAATACCAATAAATTAATAAATTCATATAGATACGGATACAGTAATTAAATATAGGATTAAAAGTTCACATAAGCAAGTAGCTCGCTTTTGTTTTATGATAATCGCGTGAAATTTCCGCCAATTAATTATTCCCAAATTAAGTTTTGATGATTCTGTCACCAATTCTCCCCAAAAAGATTGACTCATTTCTTTAACACAGTAAAGGAGTCTCTAGGAAAAATAAAAGGAGGGAAAAAGGAAGACCAAATTAGGAAGAAACCTTTTAGAAATAAAATCAGATTAAAATTGATGAAGGAGATGAAAAATTATGCATTTTATACTGAATTACAAAAAGATTTGGGTTCGCCATGCAATTGCGTGCTTCCTTCAGTAAATATAATGATCGTTTCTCACGTTTGAAAACGTAAATCTCTAAATATATTATCAGCACATCTAGTAACTGGAGAACAATAAGAATTAAATCAAGTAATATGATGTACAGTAGAGAAGGTAAAAATTGTGAATTCCTCTACAGACAGATAGAAACTTTATGACAGGAATTATTATTATTATTATTATTATTATTATTATTATTATTATTATTATTATTATTATTATTATTATTATTATTATTATTATTATTATTATTATTATTATTATTATTATTATTATTATTATTATTATTATTATTTTTTTTTTAATATTTATTATTATTATTATTATTATTATTATTATTTATTATTATTATTATTATTATTATTATTATTATTATTATTTTATTATTATTATTATTATTATTATATTATTATTATTTTTTTTTTATCATTATTATTATTATTATTATTATTATTATTATTATTATTATTATTATTATTATTATTATTATTATTATTATTATTATTATTATTATTATTATTATTATTAATAAATTATTATTATTATTATATATTATTATAGTATTATTATTGTTATTATTATTATTATTATTATTATTTTTAGAAAAACGTGGATCGGCGTTTATTTTGATGTAATTTTTGCATGATTTCTCCAGGGGCCTAAAATACCTTCCTAACATTTTTATGAACTTTCTTCAGGACAATTGAGAATAAAATAAAATTGTTGTTTTTTTCAATAATCTGAGCTTTACTTTACTTATGTTGGACATTTTCAAGATATGACTGTTTTTAATAGTGAAAGCCTAGATTTTAAATTTATAAATTATTTATATTACTTTGGAAATAAGATTAAAAGAGATATTATATTATATGAGTGTCACACTATATGCAAAAATGTATTAAATATCGATGTTGTAAGGTTTATATAATATATATATAATATAGTATAGTATATAGTATATATATTTATGATATATATATATAGATATATATATATTATATATATATATATATCATGTATATGTATATATATATATATATATTATATAGAGTTTAAAATAATATTTATATATATATGAAAAAAAAATATAATATATAGTATATATATATATATATATATATATATATATATATATATATTGGAATAAAACTTGTGTAATCTCTCTCCTCTCTGCTCTCTCTCTCTCTCTCTCTCTCTGCTCTCCTCTCTTCTCTCTCTCTCTCTCTCTCTCTCTCTCTCTCTCTCTCTCGGTCTCAGCGTAAATAAAATATAGATCAATTGGGACATTTCCTTTTTCTTTCTTTAACCATTTTTTATCAACTTTCCTTCAGGACAATTGCAGAATAAATAAAATTGTTGTTTTTTTTCCCCATAATCTGAGCATTTACTTATACTTATGTGACATTTCCAAGGATTATGACTTTATTTTAATAGTGAAGTCTATGATTTTAAAAATTTTATAAATAAATTTATTTTTAAAGAAATAAGATTAAAAAATAAAAGTACATTACTATATATATAGATATATATATACTATATATTACTCTCTATATATCTAAAAAATATAATATGAGTATATTTCATTTATAAATGTAAATACTAAACTACAAATATATTGTTTAATATAAAGATAATACATTATATACTCATAATTTGTCGTAACTATTGCATTCTCGAACTTGGGTTCATCTTTTATTATTATGTGTTAAGTATGTGTGCAGTCATATACAAAGTTGCATGTTTTGTTACTAGTTAGTCTTGTAGTCTATGTCTATAAGTTGACATCTTACTAAGTATTGTATTATATATATATATTAACAATATTTACATGGATCTATAATTTATATATAAGTTGGATATAATAATTTATAATCTATGTGATTATGTAAATCTCTCTTCATATTACTCATCTATCTCTATTATTCTATCTCTCTCACTCTCACTATTCATTCTCTATCTTCTATCTTCTACTTCACTTTTTTATTTCATTTCATTTCATTATTATTCCACTTCATAATTTACTAATTGCTTCAATTTCTTTCAATCACTTCTCTCTCTCTCTCTATCTTCAATTATAGCTCCAGTTACTAACACTAAATGTTTCATTAATCTCTTCTTTCCATTTCTCTTCATCTCTATAACCATGCCCTTTAAATCTCGCCTTCATTTATTATACATATTATCTTCATCTTCCTCTTTTCCCTCTCTAGTTATTATCTTTCCCTTTTATAAAATTTTATATTAGTTAAATTTCCTCTTTCTTACTGTCACATAGATATATCGGATATTAATGCTATTTTTATTCTACTAATGATTTTGTAATCTTCTTCATATTGACTGTATGAACTCTACCCACGAACTATTAAATAATAAGTCACCTTCATCCTTTCATTATAATATTTGAATATTGCCCGATACGATTGATCAAAATCATCTGCAATTTTTTTTTGAATTCGGAAGGAGAATTATAGTTAGAATGGTAACATCGGAGATTATTTTTTTGGCATATTTCTACTAATAAGAATCTGAATCGGCTATCGATATATAGGAAGAATAAGTAGATTTTAAGTTATGTATTAATGTATTATATAAAAGGTTTAGTAGATTTAGAAGGTTTAAATTATTATTTCGATTTTCTTATTTTATTATATATTTATTGTTAATGTTATATATAATGGTGTAATATTTATTGTATTGTATCATTATTTTTTATTTTCAAATTTATTAATTTATATATACAATTTATATTATTATTAATTATTATTTATATACTATTAATTTATATATTTACAGTCTCAATTTATTTATTCAGTTTAATTAAATTATATAAATTTACTTTTGATTTATTTTTTTATTATTATTATTTATCTCATATATTCTTTATTATTATATTTATTATATTTGTGAGTTTATAATTATTATTTTCTAAATTGATTAACTGTTAGTGAAGCTCAGAAATGTAAACTATTTGGAATATACGTATTGTTAATTTATGTTATTTTTCGTATTCAGTAGCCTACGCACGTTTAAAATATGAACGTTGTTCTGGCATAGTTGTGGTGAAATATAAGTCTCATATCTAATTATTAATATTTGCCACTCAAGTGAAAATTATTTATATATATTATTATTATTATTATTATATTATTTATTAATTTTATTATTATATATTTATTATATATTATTATTATTATTATTTAATTATGTATTATATATATTATAATTATTATTATTATTATTATATATATTATATTAATTATATTATTATTATTATATTATTATTATTATATTAATTATTATTATTATTATTATATTATTTTAATTATATAATTATAATTATTATTATTATTATTATATTTTATATATTATAATTATTATATACTTATATAATTTATATATTAAATAATTATATTATATATTTTTCTCACCTTAACTTTATACTTCTTTTATATATAAAAATACTTTAGTTATTTGTATTATATATAGTCTATAACTATAGTATAGTCTTATAAGTGAGTATATATATCGTTCGGTAAATAACATATATATAGTGGTAATGTTTATCTCATTTATTTTCATTTGACTAGGAATATATTATAGTATAAAGCATTATGTACATCACTCCTCACTCACGCTAGAGAGAGTTAACAACTACAGGTTACATGATACTCACAAGATTCTAATTTTGTGAGTTTAGAGTCTAGAATCTTAATATTTATATTTTAAGTTACAATTGATTTTCGTTTATTTTTACCTATATTTACAACATAATGTTTCTATAAAATTACTATTTTATTAATTTTGACTCTTCCTTTTTTATAGGACCCAATAGTCACTTTTCAATACTTATTTAGCATAAAAAAATGAATATAAGTATATATTTACAATACTGCAAATATTTTATTATTACAAGTAGTATACTATGATATAATTTAATTATTAAATTAGTGATTCAAATGTATATAGTATTGAGTTGTTTTTGAGTATAGATGTATATAATATATTATAAGATTATATTAGTAGATATGAAAACTTGATTGTTATATATTAATTATATAGAATAGATATGTAATTACCTTTATATATATTTATAATTTCTGCTCAATAATATATATATACATAAGGGTTTTTTATTTTTAGTTATTTTTTTATCCTACTATATATAAATACTCACGTAATTTAGTGAGATAAATGATTTATATAATTATTATTTTTTTATTTAGTTATAGTACCTATCTTATAGGAATAATAGTACCTTTATTTAATTAATTAGTATTATATATATTAAAAGGAATAGAGGTATTTTATATGAATCTAAAAATATACTATACTACATAATACTTAGTTAGTTTTACTTATGTAATAAATATAATCCCTCACTTTTATCAAAATTAGGACACTAACATGCTGTATATATATTTATATTAATCATTATATATTATATCATTATTAAAAAAAATAATTTATAATTCTTACTGTTCTAAGGTCCATATTATAATGATACTTATATAATATTTTATAGTAGCCTCGTAATATATGAGTTCTGAAGTTATTATATATGAATATATGAATATTATTATTAATCTCCTAAATAATGAGTCATACAAAGATTAGACACAAGTCATCCTTAAACGGTTTCATGTAATAAAGAATAGTTTGAAAAGCTCATTTTATTCCCTATTTGTAAAGATTATTTATATTATATAGTCTCTGATAATAATATAAAATGAGTGATATAATATATATACTCATAGAGGGATCCCATTGAGATATCCAATTTTTTTGAGATATATTATTAATTTTATGTGATCCCAAACTTAATAATTATCCCTCAAAAGTGATATATTGAGAGTTATTTCTAGTGCCAAGTTAAATAAATAGTTTTTCCCAAAACTAATATATATATAATATAAGTGCAATATATGATCTAAAGTATAATAATATAATATATAATAATTAATAATAATAATAATATTAATAGTGCTAGGGATATTATTAGTTTCCATTCACAATATAAATAATAATAATCTAATAATATATATAATAAATATAATAATAATAATAATAATAAAAAATTAATAGAGCTAACATAATACAATTACTAATAATAATACATAATAAATAATAATAATAATAATAATAATAATATAATAAAATAAATAGATAATAATTTAAAATAGATTAAAAATAATAAATGCACAGAGAACACATAAATAAATAGCAAATAATAAATAATGAATGGATAACCCAATAATTAATGATAATAATAATATAATATAACAATAATAAAATAATAATAAATAAAATAATAATAATAATACAATATAATATAATAAAAATATAAGGATTAATAAATAATCTCAAAGTGTGATCAACAGATCAACCATTCATTCATTAAACAAATAATAATTGCTATTTCTCTAATATTAATAAATAAATACATTATGATGTTAAGAATAATAAATAATTAATACATCATGATAACATAATAATAATAAATAAGTAAATAATAAATTTTAATATAATAATAAATAAATTAATAATAATAAAACATATATACTAAATAATAATAATATTAATAATGAAAATAATAAATAATATCAAATATATGTAAAAGCCTTTTACATTGATTAAAAAAATGTGGGCAGTAAAGGGTTAAAAAAAAATTCCTATCGGTAATAAACCAACACTTCAATGATTCAGATTTTCCCTATGGACCACGAGCACGTATTCATCAGAATAAAAAAAATAAGAAACAAACCGCCTATTCTCCTGAAAAACATAACAAATCTATCACTCCAACACCTAGGAAACATAATATTCCCATTCGTCCACTTTCATGGCTACACTCCGAGAAATAGAGTTTCAAAGTAAGCATCAAATTAAAAATATTAGTAAAACAAAATAAGTTTTCATCAGATGCATATATATTTTTACAATATATAATGTGAAGTAACAAAATACCATTTTTTATAACCCAACCGTAAATCTAAAATCTCTCGCCCTGAAATAATAAATTATTATCAAATAAAGAGATACTAACTAAGTAAATATCAATTACTTAAAAAATTGAGTTCCCAAAATCCACACGTTCTATTGATTACCTGAATATATAACAGAGCTTGTGTGCTTATTTATTAAGGGACTCCAAGCCAAGAGCTCACCACTTCTCAAGGAAATTTACCCTGCACCCCGGTTTCAATTTGTTAGAATGCGTCAACATATATGAAAATATCGAGGATGGGTCCTGTGCCGCGGGATCTCTGTCGTTTTATGCTGTCTCACAAAGATTGTTTAACTGGGCCAACTATCTATTATCTGAGTGCTTGATTATATATTGAAGTGTGAGAATAGTGGACATACCAACCTTAATAGTGTAAGAGCGGATTAAGCGCAATCCCTATTTATATAACAACCTATGAAATTATGATTACATTACCACCAAATGACATTCACCAATTCTATACCTTACGCTCAACCCACTCAGCTCTTTCCGATAATCGAAAAGAAGTCAATATACATGACCTTTATATTACTAAAGTCTTGTCAAGGCGAAGCCTATCATCTGCGATATCTCTTACAGTGAATCTTTCACAGTTGTAGAGACTCCAACACTACTAAAGTGATCCCGTATATGTAAGAATAATCCGTATTTAACTAATTATTTATATAAATTAACCCACTCACTCATTATATGATCCACGTATTATGTCGATGATTAATAGGTATATGCTCTCTATTATCTGTTATGATATTAACTCTCTCTACTAATTTAGAGCGACTCGTTTATATAATCTCTCTGATTTACTCTGACTCCCATCATAGTCTATAAGTTATTTAGTCAAAATAATCTTCTCTTTAAGTTAATAACAATCTCCTCCCTAATTCAAGGACTATATATGAAAAGTCCACTAATATCAGAGAATATTTCGATTCATATAAGTGATAAAATGGTCCTCTCGTCGACTCACAGAACCGTATTAAGATAAAATTGAGTGTGTTTCAATATTTTAAGTATGTATCGCTTAATCAAAGAGACCCACCCGAAAGATATTATCTCTAAAATATTATAGTTACATAAAATCAGTCATATCACTCCGTAGACATTTAAATGATTATATCAGTATCATCGCGACGTTCTGCTCTAGCTACCCAAATGAAGTGAATATATCCGTTGTGGTTTAGAGCAGAGATTCCTCAATTTTCTCTCATACTTCTAATTGTTAGCCTTAAATTTTTCTCTATTTTCAGTTCTCGATTTCCCGACAAACCAACTATAGCAGCCGCAGAAATTGTAACTCAACCATTGCAACCCATAAAAAGGCATTAACATGACATATCTATCCAGACACTGTACCATATAAACCATGAACCTCACAAGACATATGGTGAGTCTCAAAGGAATCGTAAAAATAACATTAGCTCATATAATACCTATACTTGAAAGTTTACCACCAACTCCAACAAATCTTATTCTAATACTTAGATGTTCAAGATCATATTATACAAAACATGTAGCCCTAATCGATGTAAAAAGCAGAAGAAATCTACACTGAAACTCATCAAACAATTATCGTTCAAAATCTAACCTGGTAAAGTAATACTTTACACACATCTCAATCTCTGAGTCATACAAGAGAGCCCTCCCAATATGATAAAAATACTGAGATCTAGTGTGTATAGCATTATTATCATGTCGTTCTAGAATCAGTTATCTGGCTTATCACTATTTGTCTCGTGTGCATAAACGACGACTCTTGACTGCGTAAGCAATATTCGAAATAGTGATAAAGCCATTCACTATATATCAACGGTTTGAATCTCGAGAAAGCCTGCCATCTATACTCCATTTTTGCGTTTTTTCACCCACCTAGGCCCCAACTCGTGGTCGCGCCTATCATCACACTCGTTCAAACGCATCAAATTGCAATTAAATAATCATTTAGTCATATTAAAAATATGCAAGAATCACAAATAATCCTTACCCACACACACTAAACCTGACTACCAACACCTTGACACTTATCTCACCTTACAACTAACCTATTACTCGATAGTACATATAGTTGATATAAACTACCTTCGTCTGAGTCATAATAAACACAGAAGTGAATGAAACTGGAACAATTGATTTTAAGGGATACTTCTCATCTGCCATTGACACATACTCTACACAAACAATCTCTAACGAGTGTCCCATCACCGAATTTACTTTTGAGCGAAAAAATATATACTATGGATAACACTGATACTCCTGACTCTAAACTCACATTTCTTTAGACCGTAACCATTCTCCTTCACTTATCTATGTTGACTCCACACACCCAAGATATGAGCGTGGAGACCTCATCACAACAAAGATAATACGTGACAAACTCCTCACTCACCAACGAACACAAAAACAATATACATGAGCAATGCTTACCAGTGTACTACACTAACTCGTACCACACTGTACATCAACACCACTAATAATAAACAAACTATTACGACGACACGCGTAAATATATACAAACATTATTCTGACCATACGCAGCTATTACGTATTTGCTCTAGTGACTATATATGTGAGTGGATAGAGACACACTTATTACGGTGTCTAAATCAACCTCTCTCTCTCCCGCACTAATAGAGGCATTCTAAACAGATCTTAACGAGCTCTAATAAAGGAGAACTATATATACACCACCAAATTGATCTATCTATACCAGACGATTGCTCATAAATGATTAAAAACCCAACAGTTTATAATATAATTATAGATATTTGTCCGTTAGATATATGTTGTAATAATAAGAAGAAATCACGAGCTAGCTTGAACATTCTTTTTCAGATTCCCATTAACACACATAGACCTCAAAAGTGTCAATATTGTGAAGATAACTACTCCAGAGATGCAAGATTCGAGAAGAAAATATACTAGTTCCTCTAATCAAAGCGCACATCAATAAGTCGCCAAAGCTACATATAGCACGTGAGAGACTAATAACACTAATCTAGACTTCTCTGAACTCAAAGACACGACCTGTGAAAGTATTTACTTCTTACTCTGATGATATCATACTGAAATAGAGCTAATAATGAAGTGCGGAAATATTGTGAACAACGAATGTGAATCTATTGAGTAGAGTGTAAGTACTCACACACTTTCATAGACTAATTACCACACACTCAGAAACATTTTGTAAATGCTCCCTTTTTGTTCTGCCAGTAATCTCTCGTTAGCACTTATATACACACTTAATTTTCTCAAAGATACTCTCACCGTGTCTCTACATATACATATAGATACAGGTATATACTCACTCTCTATAATATAGTGAACATCTACTATTAACATTAGTGACATCTATTTATATAAATAAAAAGATATATATATATATTATTATATATATATAATATATATATATATATATTAATAAATATATATATATATATATAATATATAATATATATATATATAGTATATATATATATATTATATATATTAATATTTTTAATTATATATATATATATATATATATTAATATATATATATATATATAATATATAATAATTATTATATATATAATTAATATATATATATATTATATATAAATATATAAAATATATATATAATATAATAATATATATATATATATATATTATATATATATATAAATATTATATAATATTAATTAAATATATATATATATATATTAATATTCTTAATATTTATATATTTATATTTTATAGTATATCTAATTATATATATAAAGTAAAAACTTAAGATATAATGAATTTGTATAGGAAATCCTCCAATCCACTCTTACTCCAAATACGTGAAAAATAACGTATTTATTCACTCTTTTAATCTTACGTATTTTCCTAATGTAGAGTAAATCACACTAACACGCAAATAAAATATATATAAATCATAATAATTATAAATATATAGAGATTTCGAATCACCTATATACATTTTATGTTATATGTATTTATGTATGCAAACACATGACGAAATATTGGAAAGACCTCGACGAAGTCTAAAATCAAGTTGGCCATAATGAGTGGTAGCGCAAAAGAAAAACAGAGGTACTCAGAAAAAAGGCGAGAAAGTAATACATTCGGCTATATATATAGATATATATGTATATATAGATATATATATATATATATATATATATATATTATATTATTAAGATATATATATACTAATATATGTATATATATATTATAGTATATATATATGGGGAGGAAAATGTATATATATATATATATACGGAGAGAGAGAGAGAGAGACAGAGAGAGAGAGAGACGAGGGAGGAAGTAGACGAGAAGAGAGAAGAGGAGAGCAGGAGGAGTGAGAGAGAGGAGAAGGAAAGAGAGGGAGAGAGAGAGAGAGAGAGAGAAGGAAGAGAGAGAAGAGAGAGAGAGAGAGAGAGGAGAGAGAGAGAGAGAGAGGAGAAAGAGAGAGAGAGGGAAGAGAGAGGACTGGTAGAGATAATAAGAAAAGAAGAGAGAGGGAGATAGAAAAAGAGAGAAAGAGGAATTGAAGAGAAAATGAAAGAAAAAAGAGTCTGTAGAAAAAAAATATAAAAGAAGGAAAGAAAGAGGATCTCTACGTCATCGACCCTCTAGAAACAAAAAAATTTCACGTTCTAAAAACCAAGAGAGAGAGAGGACGAGAGACCGACGCGACGAGAGAGAGAGACTGAGAGAGAGAGAGAGAAGAGAGAGAGATGAGAGAGAGAGAGAGAGAGAGAGAAGTTTTAGTCTAAACAAAGAGAGAGAGAGAAGAGAGAGAGAGAGGAGAGAGAGAGAGAAGAGAGAGAGAGAGAGAGAAGAAGGAAGAAGAATGAACTACTCTCTCGTCGGTGCGTCTCACACAACTACTCACGGTACATATCGGTGCTACTACAAAATGCTCGCTTCTCTCTCTCTTCTTTTTTCACTCTTCTCTCCTCAAAAAACCAAAGGGGGGGGCGTCTGGCTCTACTCTACGCTCATCGATCTAGCGACGATTCTAGGCTACTCATAAGTCCTCTCTCTCTCATCTCTCTCTCTCTCTTCTCCTCTCTCTCTCAATAAAAAAAAAGAAGGAGGAATGAAAAAAGAAATACAGAGAATAGAATGATAATATAAGAGGGAGGACACGAAAGAGGAAGAAAAGATTGAGTATTATTATTATTGAAGTAGTTATAATTATATTATTATTATTATTGATATTATTATTATGAATGATATTATTATTATTATATTATGTAATATATTATAAATTATTGATTAATTATTATTATTATTATTATATATTATTGAATATTTTATTAATTATTATTATTATTATTGGAGCAAGTGTTATTGTTAATTATTTTTTATTATTATGATTTATTAATTATTAGTTATTAATAGTTAATTATATTAGTTATAATTATGTAATTATTATTGATTGTAGTGTATAGTGTATAGTATTTTTGGTGAGTATTAATATAGATTATTATTTTTATTCTAATTAACAAATATTGTATATTCATGATTGATTATTATTTTTTAATAAGTGTGATGATTATTATATTATTGTGTGAATTGAGAGAGAGAGCAATTATTCATGTAAGTAATTATGTGAATTATTATATTATTATTATTATTATTATATGAATTGATTATTATTATTATTATTAATTATTATTATTCTAAGTGTGTACGCACGCCAGGAGGCAGACGATTCGACGAGAAAGATTTAAGTCGTGTCGTGTTTACTCCGTAAGTAAGACGAATGCTGTTCAATTTGTTATTATTAATAAGTTCTGTATTACCCCTTGAAGTATAGCTTCATATTCGGTATCATATTACCGCTCCACGATAGATCCTAGACTTATATTGTCTAACCATCTTTGTCCTAGAGAATACGATTGAGCAGTGTATATTCTCAATGAGAACACCTATTTATCCTTTTTATATATTGTTTACAAACACCTGTGTCTACGTAACTGGTTTTTTCTCCTCTAGAAATTATTAGTGTATATATTCTTGGTCCACACTGTGTTGTCTCTTTTCTAAAATTGACATCTGTTTACTTTACCTACCTCTCTTTACGGCCCCTAAAGGGTTTGCTTCATTTTTAGACCCTTATTAGGGTCTTTTTTCTCTTACTATAGAGATCGACATCATCTTGAGTCCTCTTACCATTCACGCTCTACATACTATCTCTTTCTTCTTTGTCTAATTTCCATTATATATGTTGTTCTCTCTTTCTCAATATTAATGGACACTCATTCTCTCTGCGTCCTCGCTATCTATCTCTCTCAATAATGTGGACTTATAACTTAAACACGTAATTGCAATTATTCTTTAATAAGATTTGCTCTTCTCCAATCTCTTACCATTCCTTCTTATTTTCTAGTGTGTTTAACTGTGTCTTCATACTTTTGATAATGACATATACTTTTATATGTTTTTTTATGACTTCTTTCTACCCTTTTTTCTGCCTTTGAGTTTCCTATCTAGTATCCCTCATATTGTGCTTTACTTGTGTGTTATATTGTGTGTTAAAACTATCTGTAGATCCCGCAAAATAATATTAATTAAGCATTTTTTGGGGTTAGTTTTATCTTTTTATTATGTACCAATAGTGAATAGACAAATCGCTGATCCTTAATAAGAGAATTTTCGCATTCTGCATTCCCAATACAAGTCCTCTATACTGCTTCTACAATCTTTAACACTATATTTCTGGTTTCTTTGTGGCTCTCGCTAAGTGAACATCTCTCTTACTTCTCTATTTTCCTTACTCTCTCCTCTCTCCTCTCTATACTCTAGTACATGTCTATTGACACACTCATCGTCTCTTACTCTTTCTTCTCTAAAAACTATTGAACACTATCTCATTTGTGCACACTCTCTGGATTATAAGTAAATTATTTTTCTACAATTAGTTACTGTATAATATCTTCCTATTATATAAAATTTAATAAAATTGGTCGCTTATGTATATAATACTTCTTTATTTCTAGGTGTAACAATCATAAGTAAGAACGGACATACATAATACTATCTCTCTAAACATGTGTATATGTAAGTAGTTTCAAAGTATTCGGTATCGTAATTAGCATTTTATTAAATAGATTTTATATTTTTGTGTCTTTTAAATTAACGAGAGAATATAACGTCCACTCTATAAGATACACATATAATGTCACGTGTAAATAATTTTAATATTGAGGAGCTTTTTCACTGACTTAATAACTCGATAATTAGGATGCTCTATCAAATTATATCAACACACATTATTCATCGAAAACATCGCACCCTAATTTAAAATAATGACTTATAAAACAATAAAGTATTTGCTAATATCCCATTTCTAATTCCTGATCGTTCAGATGACCTTTATGATTCATATAATATACTGTGTGTCCGAGCTGAGAGGCGTTATATTCACGTTGAAATATGTCTCTCATCGACTCACGAAAGATTGCTTTTAGTATGCTTTAATCGGCCTATACCCTCATAGAGATCAATCTCTAATCGTGCACAAGATTCTTCGCCTTTTTAGGAAATTTTAATTCAATGTTGAAAATCATACTCTGCAAACAATGAAAATACTATGATCTGATATGCGTAAAACATTACTATGTTCTCTCAGAAATCTCTCTCCGATATTACACTCTCTTCAGCTAAGTATTCTATATATACTATGACCATATGAGATACTCAACTAGCTAGCTCTCTTAAGTTTTCTATGATTATCTATGTTGATTTCACAAATGACGGTAAGCTCAACGAATATACCACTATACAACAAAAGCTTAGCTACCATATGCTTTTTCTGTCCTGTCAATATTATCACGTGAGGATATATATATTCACTTATACACTCTAAAGAATTTTTTATTTGTAGGTTACTCTCATCAGTACGAAGATCAACTCACCTCGAGGCTTTTGAACTTTATCATCAGACGTCTTAGTGGAGAAAAGCCTTGCAAGTTTATGATTGAAGGCTATAAGACTCCTTACTAAAGTCTCATGTTGAACATAACTTGTATACATGATGTACTCTTAAATTTTATTAAGTGATATATGAGGATAAACATTAATTTTATCTGTGAGTTATCTCAATAACAAGAGGCTCCCATATTTGACACTGTTTCTACTATAATACTTATAATATACTGCTCATGTACCTCACTTAATGTCTATATCGTCATTTGACTATATTTCTGGTATGAGATTCTGCGGATAGGTCACTATACTGCTTGATCTAGATTAAGTAAGACTCATAAAAATA
>JABUQX010102326.1:15000-17500 GCA_015478945.1 Trachelipus rathkii | reverse complement strand
CTATTATTCAGGATTCGTATTACTTCTCCAAACGCGAATATAGTCAAGTAAATTATAAATTTTATATAAATATTTATTAATTATAATATTATAATAGCAGAAATTTAATATTTTATCATATAAATTTAAAGTCAGACACTATTTCTTGTTTCATAAATAAGTTGTAAGATTTGGTAGACCTATTACGAATAATGAAAGTACTTTAAATATTGAGCATAAAATAAAAAATATAAATAAATAATAATATATACTAATAATAAATTTAAATAATATTATATTAAAAAAACCATACTAATGCCACACCAAGTATACAATTTACCTAATAATAGGTGCACAGACGCAGGCTATTTATATAAATTAAAACAGATTATATTTTAATAAATAATCTACCTAAGAACATCAAAGATTAATAAAAGATCCAACATATAAACAAGCGTTAAATACCCTTGCTCCTTATTTATTATAATTATCTATTACATCCTTTGAGACGAATTGCCTAGTAGCATCCCCCTCTCCCCTATTTCCTTCTCCTCTCAGGTATTCCGTGCCGAATCTCTTACCTCTATTTTACACTTGATGGATTTGATTATTTTCTTTATTAAAAGTTACTAATTGTAGCTCCAGAAATTCTTAAGAGAAATAAGTACTATTGCTGTCAATCTTAAATATATTAATATAAAATATAAAGATTTGAGGGTGTAGTTAAGGGTTATATATACTATATAGAGTATTTATAATATATATATATTATATATCTCAATATATATAATATTACATTATCAATTCTTAATTTTTATCTCAATACTATCATTACTAATGCTATTAAATATGTAAATTAGTATCATATCTAACATTTAATTTATATCTGTATAAGCTGGGTAAATATTAATATGTTCATAAACCGATACCTCACGAAAAATAAGGTAGCACGTTATTCTTAAATCCCTCTAACTCTCTATCCTAATTGCTACTTAAACTGTTAAATATCTGTCCACTAAAAAAATGAACTATTGAATATATACCCTATATCCTTAAAAATCTCATTCACAATTTTACCTTGTAACTATTAATCACTGAAATCTTATATTCACCTTCTTTAGTTAAATATATAAATATATGTTATATACTTACACTATATACATTATTACGTATTCAGTATCCAGAGAGGTATACTAAAGTTAGTATTAAAATACTAAACTTATTACTATACAAACTACCACTGAATAATTCTACTAATATATTAATATCATATATATATCCATATTCGATACGGGATGAACTCTATTATAGTGTATAGTAATATGTGAGTATATATATATATATTCCACATAACAATATATTATAAATAATTAAGAATCTATTATATAGAATATATCAGTAGGTAATATAACATTTTATGATATACTCTCTATAAGTTATTCCTGTCATCATCTTATAATAATATGTGATATATAAAAAAATAATAATATATAATAATATATAATAATAATTATAATGAAAATTTAGTACTAATAAATATATAAATAATTCGAGAAGAAAGATAATATAAATATAGTAGTTATATAGGAATTATGAATAGTAATATATAATAGAATAAATAATAATATATTGCATTACTCCAATTTCTTTACTATAGCTGTTGTTTCTTCTGCCCTTACACTAATGTCTAAAAGATTTCTCTTACTACACACATACCCTCCTCTCTCCGTTCTTCAATCCTAGTTTTCCTCTCCTCATCGTTCATTCTCTTCTGTGACATGCTCTCTCTCTTTCTCTTATTCCTAAAATTGCAATTCAATAAATCTAAACGTCTCGAGGAAAAGCCCACGCATTTTTAGAGGCTTTTTCTTCATTTATTTTTCCACCCTTTTCTCTTTTTCTTTTATTGATTTGAGTCTGTTTTGGGTTTTATTGCTCTCTCTCTCTATCTCCTCTCTCTCTCCTTCTTCTCTTCCTTCTCCTCCCGATCCCTCCCTCCCTCTACCTACCCCACACCATCACATCCAGTTCTCTCCTCTCTCTTCTCTGCCTCTTCATCTCTCCATCTCATCTCTCTCTTCTCTCTAATCTTTCAAACGCATATGAGTAAAGTCTCTTACAAAAAGTTCTGCCATCGGAGTTTTAGGGCCGAGCTCATGTTTTCTTACGATTTGAGGTTGAATGCTCGTGTTTAACAATAGGCGAATTTTTTATTTAATTTCCCACGAGGGGTAACGTTTCACGCTTGTGGCCTCAAATATTATTCTCCTGCTGGGACGAACACAGAAATTTGATCACGAGGAAGATTTTCTGTAATATGTTCGTGTTGTATTAAAGTGTATTCAATATTAGTTATGGTTTTGTACTAAAATATCACAAAAACATAACCATATCACATGAAAAATATTCACTTTTGGAAATGAGAACGCTTATTGTGTTGTGGTCTCTTACCTAAATTTTTCTTTCCTTTTCTTTTCTATAAACTCGATAGAAAAAGCTTGAATTGGGGCTGTAAAATTGG
>JABUQX010102326.1:0-5000 GCA_015478945.1 Trachelipus rathkii | reverse complement strand
GTGAGACGTTAGAAACCGTCGAAAGAAATAGGATTTTTGGGAGACGTTTTTGAGAGGGAGTATTTGCAGTAAGTTGGGTTATACTAAAGAGGTAAATTATCACAAGGTTGTGGCTTCTTCCACCGGAAATCCATCCAGGTCGGCAAGAATAGAAATCAGAAAAGTTGAAGACGAGAGGCAACTCTAGATGCAAAAGGGGGACTAGATTTGAGATGGGGAGAAGAATGGAGTGTCGAATCGTCGGCATAGGGGTGGATAGGGTTAGAAGTACAGCTGAGGAGATCGTTGATGAAAGTAAGAATAAAGTTTGGAGCATAAAAACAGAACATTGAGGAAAACCAGCAATTAACAGGGAAAGGAGGAAGAAGTCGGCTCATCAACGAGTGCTGAACTATGGAGTGACCAGAGAGAAAACTTGACAAGAGTAAGCACAAAGAGAAGGAGGAAACCCTAAGGAAGGGAGCTTAAGAGAGTACAAGCATGCCATACTCGATCAAATGCCTTTGATATATCGAGTGTCACCACCCAAGACTCCCCATAGTCCCTAAGCATGCCAGAGCATAAATTTTCAGTAAGATAGGATAGTATGTCCCCCAGTTGACCTCGAGCGTCGAAAACCATACTGATCGATCTGAAAGAAGGGAATGAGACTCCAGATATCCAGGAATGAGAGTTAAGAAGAGTTTCACAAGATCTTAGATAGAATAAAGTGAGAGCTATAGGACGATAGTTAGTAAGGATGCAGAGCGGCTGCGCCCTTTTTCGGGGAATTGGTTGGGACATATGCACGCTTCAGTCATACTGAGAAATGTATTAGTATAAGGCATAGAGAAGTAGAGTTTGAACGAGGACAGGGGCCAGCTCGGACCGCTACACCTCCCTCAAAACAACGGGGAGGAAAAATGCCAGTCCAGGTAACTAGCCATCGCTGAAACTCATAGATCTCAGAATATGCATGCACCGATCATCGCGTAATCAACGGGAAGAGGCTATACGGAACCTGAGAGGAGAAGACGGCAGGAGGAGGGATGCCGGAATCGTCCAGAGTAGAATTAGATAAAAAAGGAGGCCGAAAAGATTACCTTTTCAGTAGGAGAGTTAGCTACAGAACCGTCCGAGAGCGAAAATAAAAGTTTTTTTTTTTTTTTTTTTGTGGAAAGGCAGGTTTACAAAAGTTATTAGAGATGGTTTTGGCCAAATGGCCAGAAATTTTTATCAGTAGGAGAGCAAAGTAGGGTTGGTGCACTTTCTTTTAGTGAAAGCGTGCTTAGCCCTGTCGAATAATAGCTCTGCAACGATTTCGAGCAGAATTAAAATTGTAAAGAGTGATAGGAGAAACGAGAGTTTTTCCTATGTCCCCCGATAGGCAATTTCTCTCTCGCTGAATGAGTGATGAAACATTCTCCATCGAACCAATGGAATTTTGTGGAGAAAAGATTTAGTTGAAGATGGATTGAACCTGCTAATCCCTCGACGATTACGGCCCTACCTTTTCAGCGGTGAACCGAAGCGTCCTCCGAGTCAAAGCAAGATTCACTCCAAGCATAGTTTGCAAAGAAACGACACAACGCCCCCCAATTAGCCCGATTAAAGTGCCAGAAAGTACGTTTGGGGCTATGGTATATATATATATATATATATATTATATATATTTATATATATATATATATATATATATATATATATAATATATATATATATATATATATAATATATATATATATATATATATATATATATACATATATATAATATATAATATATATTTTAATATAATAATATATATATATATATATATATATATATATATATATATATATATAATATATATATATATTATATATATATATATATATATATATATATATATATATATATATATATATATGCATACATCTAATATATATATATATATATATATATATATATATAATATATATATATATATATAATATATATATAATATATATATATATATATATATATATATATATATATATATATATTATATGATATATATATATATATATATATATATATTATATATATATATATATATATGGGAGTGAATTGCGCTCACAGTAGTGATGAGACTACCCACCATTGGTTCATATATATGGATAGTTCTTAAAGTACATTCCATGGCAGCTCTGGTGTGCGCGAAACAAATGGTTCTCCCCTTTTCGCTCCAATCACTTCCTTTTAGCAGATTGGAGTAAGAGCAGTGCCGCGTTTCACACACAACCATAAATACAACCTACAGACAACACTTACCTTTTAAAAAGAAAATAAAAAATGGTAGCCACGCGATTACTCTCAGAGTTAAATAAACCCTTAACCACCCCTACCCTCATCACCATTAAAGGCCATTGACGGCTTCCGATGATGGAGTTGGTGTCGTCATGGAATTGCCGGCCTGTTTTGATGTACGGTCTCCTTTCATCTTCATAAATTTCTGCAACCTTCTCGGTTTTAAATCTAATATTCATTTTGTTGAACATCATCCCTCCTTCTGTAAACCTCATCTCTTATTCTTAAGAGAAACTTAGCTTTTTGAGTGTTCTGACTTCAAACTCTACTATCTCTTTCCTCAATTTTCAGTCAAAGGCCGTTGTTGTGCCAATGTGCGCAATGATGTCGTTTGTTCTCGTGTCTTGGATTTGGAGTTTTTTTGCATATTCTACCTAATGTCTCAAGCTAACCTGTCATTCTACCACTAATTTCATCTGTTCCGTATTTCTGTCTCCTAACCGAACTGAGTATCCTAAATTCTTCGACTACTCAGACTCCAAATTAGAACACATTTTTTCTCTTCTTCACATTTCTCTGAACTCATCATTTCTTGAGTGGTTTCCAACGTTTTCACTAACCGCCAATTGTTTCTATCCTCTAATTCTCTCAGATACAGTTGTGAACTTGCTAACGACTTTCTATTGCAGAATGACCTCGAACAGTTTCGTGCAGCTCCTACTCGTATTCTGATCGTCTTTGAATGAAACCGAAATTTGCTAAGACTTTTCCGCTTAATCTCTAATGCCTCTGTGCCTTCTACTTATTCAGTTAAATTCTTTCCTCTCCTGGGTTCTCCGCTCCTCTTTTCTGCTGTTTTCTGTTCTATCTCTTCAAATCTTCCGCAGAAAAGACTCCCACCTACGGCGAGAAAACGTGTTTGACACTTCGGGGCTGTAAACAGGCCGGCCTAGCGATCGTCTTCTTTGACTTCCACCCCACCATGGAATGACTAAGCTTGTTCCGTGGAAAGGGCCCTCGGAGTTGTGCAAAGCCGCGAGCTAATTCTTCTCTGCTGGAGGCGTGCTACCCCATATATCTTTAACCTTCAACTAAACCTAGATAACCTTGATTTAACTCGCTTATACTTGTCTGTTAGCCACAGTGAACGCTGCTTTAAGGAATTACTATCTCTCGATGCAAGAAACTCTTGCAACTTATATTTTATCACAAAATCGTGCAAAATCTATTCTCCTTGACACTAAAAAATTCTTTTGTCATTAGAAAATGCAATAATCTTACTGGCTCCTCTTCTCTCTCGTCTGTTCTGGCATTTTTTCCACAAAAATGTTAACTTTAACTTCGCTTCTTTCCTCTTGCCGCTCCTTTTCTCACATTTTTCCATCACACAATGCCTTTAATCTCCACTAACGCTAATTTTTGCTCAACATTTGCTTCCTTTCCACCTTAGATCGAATTCCAGTGCTATTCCTTCTTCTCCATCTCCCTCCAACAATATTTATGTAATAGTGTAATTTCTTCTAAAGGTGTTATTTCTGTTTTTCCTGAGCTTAATACTAAGCTTAACGGTTCTGATGGTATTCCTCCTGTGGTTCTCAAAAACTTGTACTTTCAAGCTTGCACTGTGCCTTGTTAAATTATTCCGTCTCTGTCTTTCTACTTTGACCTTCCCCTTTTGCTGGAAAGGTTACGCCTGTACCGAAAAAAAGGAACTTATCTCAACCCCGCAACTACCGCCAAATCTCTCTCTAACTTCTGCTCCTTCTATAGTTTTCGAATCTATTCAAAACAGGAAGATTTGAAAACACCTCAATTCTTCTAATCTTATCTATGATTGCCAGTTGCTTTTTATATGGGTGTCTATCGCCCCTGTATAGAGTATACCTCACGCATCTGGGATTATTCCACTCACACTGCTACTCTTGAAATGGTTGAGTCTAGGGGTTTTCGTCTTATCAAATTCGAATGTTTCGCCACTCTCTTTAATTTCATGCTATTAAACGGGCACTGGCTCTTCTGAACCTTCAATTTGCATGTACCTCCTCCATTGAGAAGGGTTCTTGCGACACACCTTTGTAAACAGTCTTATATTTTCTTTATGCATCTCTCTGACCTCGAACGTAACCGCAATGCTCAATATTACATGTACTCCACTGGTAAAGTCTGCAACACACTCCCGTTATCTATTTTCCAAAGTACCTTTGACTTACACACTTTCAAACTCTGTGTATCGGGGCATGCCGGTCTTTAAATTGGACTTGCTTAGCTTTAACGTTACGCCACAAGCCGGTGGAATAGGTTAGGGCAGTGATTCCCTAAACATTATTTTGGCCAGCGAAACTTCTTGTTTAATTTTTCTTATAATACTAGAGGAACACCTACAGATATTTTAAATAACTAAATTTGATGATTTTATATTAATACTGTATATATATAGTAATATATATATATTATATATATATATTATATATATATATATAATATATATATATCTATATATATATATATATATATATATATATATATATATATATAATATATATATAAATATATATATATATATATATAGTATATTATATAATATATATATATATATATAATATATATATATATATAATATAGTATATATATATATATCTATTTATATTATTATATATACATATATATATTATATATATATATATATATATATATATATATATATATATTATATATATATTATTTATATCATATATATAAATATTTATATA
>JABUQX010102325.1:5000-51163 GCA_015478945.1 Trachelipus rathkii | reverse complement strand
TTATAGCTTATATATATTATATACTATATATTATATATAATATTATATATATATTATTATATATACACATTATTATATATATATATTTATATATTATATATATATTATATAATATATTATATATATAATATAAATATTAGTATATATACTATTATATATTATATATATATATTATATAGATTATTATATATTTAATTCATATATTATATATATATATTAAATATTTATTAGATTACTAAATATTATTTATTATAATTGCACCTTTTCTCAAGAAAAAAATAGTTCTCTACCATCTCACGCTCTGCGTCTACTTGATGTTACAATAAGTTTATTTAGCCTTTTAGTTATTCATATTGTGATTTTTACAAAAATGGTTATCAGTAACAATTATTCGAACTTCTCTACTACTTACAAACCCTTCAATAACAGTTATTACTGCATTGAAAAAATCTTTTTTAATTATATGCAGTAATTATAAATAGTTGCAATTGGGCCTATGATACTGATATTTGTTTTTTCCATATATTCACTCTTGAAAACACAGAAAAAATTTATTAACATATTGATAACTGTGTCATTTATTACGAGATCAATATTTAAAAAGATACAAGGTATTGATTATGATTCCCCAGCACGGTTTTCAGAAAGGTAGGGTATGTCAGACAAACCTGTCAGACATTCATGGAAATACTTTACTTTGATTGCTTTGCCGAGTGAGAGATCCAGTATATATATATATTAGACTATAGCAAGCTTTGTTTTTGATAAGGTTTCCCCACCCATAAGGGGAATGAAGAAGTTTATTGCAATTGTGGGTATAGGTGGAAGTGGTACAATTGGTTAGATTAAGAGGTTGTGGAATACGGAAAACAGTGTGTAACAACTAAATCGGCCAATAAGTCATCATGGGTGGGGAATAGTGGGAAAGTGGTTCGGTGTTTTCTTGTACCCAAAGGGTTCATCAGTGGTGGGGCCACTATTGTTCCTCATATATATAATGATTTTAGACCAGTGGGATGCTTAAATGTCAGGTCTATAAGCATTTATATGAAAACTTCTTTTAGTACCTTTATGAAATATTAAATCTTGGTTATTAAAGATTCAAAACATACCTGATAAATTTATACATTGGGCAGAAAGTGGCAAATGAATGAAATTGAATAGTAAAAAGTGTAAGGTTCTTCACCTTAGTGGTTACTCAAATAAAAATTTTATTAGATATGAATACCCCTCTTGGTCTGTGGACCAAGAAAAAAGATTTTTTAGGTGTGATTATAAAGCAGTAATTCAAAAAATCTTCCACTCCCAATAATAATAATGACAAAAATTGCTTTCCAATTTCCTCCACCAACCGTTTTGCAAAAGTCTTATACAAAAACAAACTCTCCCATTCTATCAATACAAAATGGCCGTCCCACATCTGTTTCTCCATCTATTTTTTATTCAACTTTTTCACTGTAAAATCTGCCCACCCCAACCCACCAATCCACAAACTAATTACGTACGCAGACGACATCAGTCTTATTTCCCAACACCCAGACGTAAACACAGGCACACAACATACCCAAGAATTACTATCTATAGAAAATGGTTAATCTCCAGCAGAATGACCGTAATCCCCCCTTAAATCCTCCATCACCCTGTAATCACTGACCGTCACCAATCCTCCCTCCATCCTATAATCACCCTGAACAACAACCCCCTTCATTTAAACAAAACCCCAAAAATATTAGGACTACCTATGACACACACATGACGTTCTCCTCCCCACATCGACCAATCACTTCCTCAACCCCAACGGAAACTAAACACCCTTCGAACCCTTTCCAGCACAACTTCAGTGATAGGAAACACACACACTTACTACTAACTATAAACAACTTCTTAGAACAAATCTAACTATGCCTCACCAGCATGGTTCCAAGCACCTCTCAAAATCGAACACAAATTAAATTACAATCTCTCAAAAATACAGCCCTCAGGATTATCACAGGTTGCACTAACACCACCCCAATCCAACATTTACATGACGAAACTCCATCCTCCCCATCTCCACACATCTGGAGTTGGTGGGGACTCAAATTCTATCAGAAAACCCGTAATCAACCCACCCTTGTCCACCAAATTCTCTCCAAACCCCCCTTGACAAATACTAAATCCCCCAATTCTCACCAGCTTTCAATTCTATTTACAACACTTTACAAACATAATTCCTCCGCCCCCTCCCAATAGGTCATGGATTACACACATCCATACTCATCTAACCAACACATACATTTACAAAACCGCCCAAATAATAACTTATTAACACCCACTCCCAAAACATCCCCCTTAGAGAAGAACGCTTGTCCAGGAAGAGCGCCAAATGGTGGACAGCGCCCGCGAGAGATAGGTCACCACCCAAAATTCATGCAATATAAATATAGATTCCTAGACAATGTCACCTCCAACACTTGCACCAGATGTCACAATTCACAAGACACAATGCACCTCCTCTCTGGGGTGCTCTGCTCTCGACGTCCCCCGCGCCGACTTCATCTAATTCTTCTCTTCTCGACCGTGTGAGAATCGCCCAGTGGCGCAGCTGGCTTCCTGGAAGCAGTGGGGCCCTCCAATTCAGGTGGGCCAGGGCAGAAGTATGTATATATATTATATAATATATATATATATATATATATATATATATATAATATATATATATATATATAAATATATAATATTATATATATAATATACTATATATATATATATATATAATTATATTATATATATATATATATATATATAATATATATATATATATATATATATATATAGTATATTTAGTTTAATATAATATATATAATATAAATAATATATATATATATATATATATAATATATATATTATAATATATTAATATATATTTATATATATATAGTATATATATTATTATAAATATATATATATAATATATATATATATTATTCGTTCAATACCCATTCTAAACCCTCGTTGATTTGCTTCACCCCTAGTGTTTTACTTTAAATACGTCAATTTACATATAGTGTTATAGTGATATCTGAGAAACTCAGTCTCCAATCTTACAGTTTTTTGTTAGTATTTTTAAATTTTATATTATACTAAAATGTGTTGTAGTTCAAACTTTTATTAAAGACATCTTTTTGCACTTTAATCTGTCTAACGTTAGAACTCAGAGGTAGTTTCCACCCTAACTACCCTAGGAATGACGCACAACTTTGACTCACTAAGAACGCTACGGTGGACTCCGAAAAGATTGAGGAAGGTGCTGTATCGTCGATGGGAATGAGCAGGTTCATTCTGTCTTCTTAAAGTTTTTTTCCTCCTCTAAATATATGGTTTTTTTAAATCTTTGTTACATCATAGCCTATGCAACCCTAAGCATTCTATAGCTGATATTAATTATCGTAGCTTATGTAATCTTGATGTTTATGACATTTGCTTGCTCAGAAGGCATACAATCCCGTTGTTTCAAGGAGTATGCTTCAGCTGGGCGGGCCAGTTTTCTTTTTTCATTATTATATTAGAATTAAAAAAACAGTAAGAAGCCACATGGGCCTATCAAGACTGTCCCAGTCAAGCCAAGAAAACCAGTCACCAAACAACATGCTCATGCAAAATCCACAAGGCACCCTTGGGCTTGTCCAATCACTATATACAATTGTTATTATTAGTTCTTAAAACATGATTAATGTCAAATCCACACCCTATGGCTTTTCAATAACTTATTTATACACAAAGTCTACACTAAAATAAAAAAGACTAAAAAACTATATCTAAAGTATATACCAGTACACCAAACTACAGCTTTAATAAATTTTTAAAGGAAATTATGCAATTAACTTAATAACTACACGTAACTAAAGAACCACCAATTTGGCCCTAGTTCAACTATTTCTAAATGACACTGAACCATCAATCTATACCTATCCAGTCCCTTCTTAAATGTTTCAATCAATTACACTCAACAACCTCCTATGTGCAAACAATTCCAAAATTTAACACCCTATTACTTAATGCATGCTTTCTTATATTCTTAATTGCATGTTTCTTCTTAATTTTCTTTTTATTATTGCCCCCTGGTCACCTGTCCGTGCTCTTCTATGAAGAAGTTATTGGTCTCCGTATTATCAATAGATGTAGAAATTTTGTAGACTTGTCATGTCCCCTCTGAGAAACGCCTTTCTACAGAAAACATTCCAAACTCCTTCACCCTCTCCATATACTGCTTACCTCTCAATTCAAAGAATCATCCTTTTGATTCGTTACGATGCCACCTCCTCTCTAGGCGGCGCCATATATAAGTCTTTCTTTAAATATGGGGCCCAAACGTGTGCACAATACTTATTACTGGCCTAACATAGCTATTATTAAGTTTACTTAAATGGTATTGCTCTTTTGTAAAAAACAACATTGCGATTTATAATACCCGCATCTTTATTAGCTTTATTCCTTGCTTCCAAACACTGAATTAGCTACTTTCAAATTACTGCTTTCAATCATACCTAAATTTTTTTGGTCCCACAGACTCAAGCCAATTCCATTCATATATATATATAAACTTTTCTTTGCCGTAACCTAGGTGAAGAACCTTACACTTTTACTAATTAAAATTCATTTGCAACTTATCTTGCCCACCCAAGAAGTTTATCAAGATTAAATTTTTGATCTTTTACATAAATCTTCACCATTCCTAACTGAGGTGGCCACTTTGGTATCAATCTGCAAACTTAGAAACCTGGCATCTTAAGTCCCTGGTCTAAATCATTTATATATATGAGGAACAAATAGTGGCCCCAGCACTGAACCCTGTGCGACACCACTTCACCATTCCCATGATGACTTATTGCCATTTAGGTGAACACTGTATTCTATTCCACAACCACTCTTTTATCTAACCATGTACCACGTCCACCGGAGGAGTGGGAATCGGTATACGCGACAACCTGGATAGGCGCGCTCGCGCTGAAATAATCATATCTATCATAGCTAACACTCGGAATCTATATGTGCATCGCAGGAAACACTTGATTCAGAAGCGTAAATGTGTCGGTAATGTCCTAAGTCCGGAAGAGGTAAATTATAATATCAAAGGTGAGCGCATCTCGCCTTCTGGTCAATGCAGGCGAGAGATTGTGTTCCGTGGTGATTTAGTGTATGATAGGAAGAGAGTTGATCGAGTCAGTGAGCTTGACAGGCAGGCCAGTAAGCCTACGCTTCGGTTCAAAAAATCGGAGTATCAGTGGGGAAATAGATCCGAATACAATTGGGTTGTGTTGAATAAAATGGGGTATCGGAATCTTGGTGTGAGATGTCGGCTTTCTTTTAATTTTGTTTTTTTTTTGAAAAAAAAACACGTTTTTTTTTTAAAACAAAATGTTTTTTGTTTAGTTTTATTTTTATATTTAATTATCGAGATTAGCGTCGTTAACTATTTTGAATGCTATATTAAGATTGTCTTTTAAATATATTACGCTAACATTCGGAGCAATCGGGAAAAAATCGGAGCCGTTGGAAGTGATCATGGAGATTTTTACTCGACCCTTCTAGGCCTGAATCCTAGGAACCTTACTGAAGTCTCAGGTGGTTGCTTGAGGTGGTGAGGTCATGGTAGTGAGTCCTATTGTTCCTGATTTTCTCACTATGTCATATGGTATATATTTTATTTTCCTCTACAGTGACTATGGTTACTATGAGCTATTTTTTTTTTTTTATTATGGTATTGTATTATTATTGGATTTAATTTATGCTAATTTTGTATATTCTTATTTTATATTGGGCTGATTGATTTATTTCTCTCAGCTATAATATATATATATATAATATATTGATCATCTTCTTATGTATATAGTTTTGCATGCAGGCTTTGTATTGTTTTTATCATAATGAATGAGCTGTTTTTTTTTTTAATTATTGCCTTGCGTTATTATGCATTAGGTTTTATATTTTTTTATTTAGCTTGTTTATCCACGTGCAGTTAGTTTATATAATTGGTTTTTGCATCTATACACGCGTGTTTGTGTGTGATGTATCGCTTGATCACTTAATAATTGGTCTCAATAGGTTATCCTCACGTTTTTTGTTTTCTCACTTTTTATTAATCGTTTTATATTAATATTATACGTTTTAAATATGCAATAATATTTTCACGTATTTTTCTTTATGGTTTTTTTAAATAAATGATCTCTAATGTGGTATAATCCTTGTAAGATGATGTCTTTTCAAGAGGTTTGTCCCTCTTGATGGGGTGTTATGGGGGTGATGAAGCGGAAGACCGCTTTACTACAAAGGCCGAGTAAAGTTGGTTTAGAGCAGAACGGTTTCCAACCTGCTCTTTCTGAGACCACCAGGGAGGTGGGGAGGCAAATCCCGGTGGTCAGGGGGAGGATCAAGTTTTCAAGGGGCCCCTCCTCGCCGTGTGGACATCAACAAAGTGCAATTAATGAACGAGTTGACAGCGAGTGTTCTTACTTCCAAGAATATTCTCTTTCAATGATGATTTTTCCATAGTTGTTTCCAATGAACTGGCTTGTACTAAAATATTAAGATTTTATTGTTGGAAATTATTATATAAAATCATTTTTTTATCCAGTTCTTTATAGTTAAAGTAAAGTTCAAAGAAGAAAAGAATTCTTTTTTTTTTCAGCTCGCGATTTTTATTTTTTTGTTAATATTCCGGCTAATTTCAGTTGCCGGAAACACGACCTAATATATGTAGACTTAAGCAAAGCTTTTGATAAGGTTCTCCCACATAAAATTTGAAATTATTTGAAAAAAGTTATGCAAATTATATATAGGTGGAGTGGTACAATGGTTGTGTTTGGATAGAAGAACAGTATGTGTACAAACTAAATGTGCGATCTAGGTTCATCGATGGGAAAGAGTGTGGAGAAATGATTGGATCGCACAGGGTTACAATGCGGTTGGGACCTATTGTTCCTCAGTAGATATATAAATGATTTAGAACCGAGGGACTTGTAAGAATGCATGTTTCGTAGATTTGCAGATGTATATCCAAGAGTATATGGCCATCCCTCAGTTAGAAATAGTGAAGGATGTAATAATAGAATTCCAAATTGGATTCGCATTGATAAACTTCTTTGGGGTATGGGCAGGTAAGTGGCAATATGAAATTTTAATAGATTAAAGTGTAAGGTTCTTCACCTATATTACTTAATTTAACTACAAATATGAATGGGGATGGATTGGCTCGAGTCTGTGACCAAGGAAATAAGATTTCAGGACTTGTGATTGTGTATAAGCGGTAGTGTTATTTGAAAGTACTTAAACAGGTGTTGTCAAGACCCATGCTTACAACATCTACAATGAATGAACACATGGCAGACTTAATTGTTGTAGAACAATGTAGGGTTTTTTTTTTTTTTTTTTATTACTAGAGTTCAGTCATTTAATAGCATTTTAAAAAATATAACACATTACATAATGAAAAACACATTTAGAAAGTAAATTGTTACAATAGCTACCGTAAAAATGGTAGACAATGTAGTGATTGAGTAAGGTTGAAACTTATGTCTGTCTGGAAGAAGGGCGCGCACCAATTTGGATTCGCTATTGTGTAGGGGGAGTCTATTATCTGGTTTCACATGGTTGAGTTTATGATTTCGCGGTTCTCTCGCAGATGTTGGGTCTCAAAATATGCTCTTTACCCAAATATGTAAGTAGTAATATCTTTAAAGATGTAAAAGAATGTGGTTTTATGTCTTTTGGTGGTGGTGTTTGGGGAACGTTGATGGTAATGTAGGGTGGGGTATGAGATAATTCTCCACATTTATAATTTTGATAAGAAAATCATCAGTTGATTTTGGTTGGAATTTTTTTGTAGGTTAATAATCCTGATTAGTATATAAGAAACTTTGGGTAAAATAATTTCGCTTACAAGAGTGTGACTAAGAATCATTACAGGTCCAAAAATAATTGTTACTACGATGGTATTATTACGGGAAGGAAGTGGGTACCAAGATATAGTACTTAAAATAGGTTTCAGGTTTAAAACATTCATTGCATAGCGCATATCGTATGTTTAAGTCATTCAGTGACGAGCTCCAAATAGAAGGAGATTATATATAGTATGTTGTAAGAACGCTTTACTGCAATATAAGAATAAATCTAGTGAACATGGAGAGTGTGAACAAGTTATGCACACACCATGGTCCAAGAGTTATCTTGTAAAGAAAAAAATGATAGAGTATATGCAGCAACTTGTTGCAGTGCAAAAGAAGTGTATGTGGGTGTACGCTGTAGAGGGTCAAAGTGTATAGGAGTAAGGGTACCTAGCATATTTGAAACATTCATAATCTTTGTTTTATTAAAATGTTTTAATACTTTTACCAAAGAGATAGATAATGGTCCGAATATGCATCGGAATGAAAAAATAGTTTTAAAAAGAAAGTAATGTATTGCTAACCACACACTTGTGGTTAAAACGTAAAAATAGAAGAGACAGGATTAGGTGGTGTGAATTGTACGTGTAAAAGCAAATGTAGTGAGGTAAGGTGTTCTAATATCAGAATATAGAGAGCCTAAAATTGTCTTTGAATTGTGATATCCCAATTTTTTTATTATAAGGTATACGAAGAAAAGGAAGAGTGGTGCTAAAAGATGCTTCATACTGTGTTTACGCGAGAGAAAAAGAAAGATAAGCGATACATGGAACCGTTTGGGGCAGAGATATGGACATAGAGGGATACCTGTATGATAATGTTGTGCAACTGGCGGACTCCTATAAGCTGTTATCAATCGTTTTGCGATTATGTTGGCGTTAGAGTGAAAAATAGGAAGCTCCTCTCGCGTGAGATATGCCTGAACAAGCGCGAACACGCGCGTGTAAGTTTATGTACGCGTTATCATATAGTTAGGGCGAATCAAACGGCGCAATGATTTACAGTGTAAAATGAAAATAGCGGCAGGGGGTGTCTTTTGCTACCAAACTCTTATTAAAGAAATTGTTGCTTCAATGATTCTGTGAGGGATGGTTGATAGTGAAATAAAGAAGAGCTTATATTTGCCATACGCTTACATAATAATTAGCTAACCATTACAGTTTCGTTTTTGTCCAACTGCGCAAATCGTAATAAAAACATTTGCTATCACAACAATACGTAAAGAAATTTTCCTTTCCTTTCACACCATTTTTATTTTAAATATAGAATTACAAAAAGAAATTAAGGAAAATTCTTTAATTTGGTTGAACCACTTAATTACGATTGCCGTTTGACAAAAAACAAACGCAAACTCGAAAATTTTATTAGTTTTGAATAATCCCATAGTGTTTTCTTGTAAAAAATAATTATTGATATGACAGAATACAATTATGCTTTAAAAAATATACCTAAAACGTTGTTTGCTTGTTGTAGGTGGTTTTGATGGTACAAGGATGTAAGGGTGAGCTCATACTTGGCATGTGAGGCTTGTGTTGGATTTATGTATATGTTGATTCCAATTAGACATTTAGTAGTGTGTAGATTTAAGAAATTGATGAACAATACGGGTTGGTTAAGAGTGTGTTGTAGGATGTGGTAGGATGTGTGTGTGGAGATTGGTGCTGTATTTTGATGCTTACTACGTAATGAAAGTTACTTAGATTGTGTGAGGGCGATCGAAGTATCTGGAGGCTCTGATAGGTATCGTATTTAAATATTTGTGGTATTTTTGAGGTTGTCATGTTGAGTTTAACTAATATATTAAAATGAGTTTTATGGAAGTTAGTTTATTTTATAATTCCAAGTGGAGTTTATGTGATGGCAGAGCTCTCACATTTAATTAGTTACCTATCTTTATAATTTATTATAAGTGGTGGATTAATGAGGTGAGTACAATAAGATGGTGTAGATGCTCTGTAGTAAATTATTCAGGTATCCAAACCCAAATGTTAGTATATGTGTTATGTTTACAAAGATCTTATTAATTTTTCAGCAACATAGTTGTTTCTTCTGTTTCTTGGGAATAAAGTATTATCTGTCACGCAGTATATAAATATATATATGTGAGGGCAGGTTTTCACCTTGCCCTCCCAATAATTATGTATATCGATATGTGTAATTCGATCGCTTGTGGGGAGGGGTTTTTTCTTTTTTTTTTTTGAATTTTGTTTTAAAAAATATTTTGTGTTTCTCTCTCTGTTTTTTCACCAAAAGAGGGTGCCTGCTTTCGTAGGATCATAAATTACTGAATCAGTATAAGGTATAAAGGCACTTTTTAACTTTATTGTTGTAATTATCATTATTGTCTGATTTATGGATCTGTTGATTTTATTATTATATATTTTTTTGATTATTATTTTTTTATTATTATTATTTATGATGTTATTTAGATTTATTATTAATTTAGTTAATATATTCTTTATATATTATTTTTCTTCCAATCCTGCTGTTATTATTTTATGTATATATATGTCTTATTTAATAATGGTTATTTGTTACAGACAGAACTTAGTTCCTGTCCTCTAAGTCTAAATAAAAAATCGCTGCATTGTCCCAATTGGGGTAGGTTTATAAATTTCAATCATTTAATGTTCAAATGAGTCCCCTCAAATTGCCAATATTTGAGTATTAGGTATAATTTATAGATCTAATCATTATGAGAATCTTATATAAATGTGAGGAATACTGACTGTTTATTTTTTTTAAACGATGACAACCGGGGTCAAAGGTCCTGTTGGTATACAGTTGAAGCACCACCCAATGATAGAGAGTAAGAATTAAGAGATACTATTTGTGATTATGCAAACCGGGGCTGGGATGATGCGAGAGGTCACATAATGAATAAAGTTGTTATTTAGATAACGTGTTTTTATGAAACTTTTCTTATTCAACCTCTACAAAGTGATAATGGGGAGACTCAGCGTGTAATTCTCAAACAATGAATCATTAAACTATTAAATTCTAAATAATAAGTTACTTAATATTTCCCAAATTTAATGTATATAAAATTAAAGTTATTTGGTGTCAGTTTACATGAAATTACTCGATTAAAGATAACTATATAGAAGTAGACGCTTTAAAAATACGCAGGACAGAGTAATACTGTAGATATACTAAACACAAAGAATGAATTCTGTATTATTATAATCTTAAAATTTGAAGATTTGAATTTATTTGTTGTGTTTTTTTGTTTTATTTGTGTTTTTTTAAACCAAATTTAATTTCAAAATAAATTGTTATTGTAAACATACCTATTATTTCTTGGGATAATATCTATTACCTTCGATTTCTAGGACATTTTCGATAAACCACAATCAACCATATTACTGGAATAGCTTGATCTTGTTGTTTCAGAATGATGTTAGTGGTGTTAGTGATGTTGAAGTTTATAGTCTGGTTTATTTAATTATATTTCTATTATGATATTTGTTTTTGTTGATAGGCTTATTTACCACAATACTACATAAATATAGAGAAAATGGATATTCAATAATATGTATTTGTTTTTTTTTTATATGATCTGATTTGTGACTTAACATTTGGGCATATATTTAATGATAAGCTGTGAGCTTTTTTTTTTTACTATTTCAATCTTGTAAATATTTTTCTTAATAACTATTATTCTGATTAGATTACAAAGTTTATCACGGCCATTCTTATCACCACTTTATCTCTCTCTAATCCTTCTATCTATCTTCGTTATTATATTCAGATAAAATTGTTTCGCACAAATTAAAAGCTGCCGTAGCGCTTTTCAAAGTGGTGGGTGAATTGGCTGGTGGTCTGTCCTTGTTGACACTTTAGACTCTGGGAGATTAAACCCTTCAAGCTCCTATCGCGGGATAGATAATTTATTAGTAGCACTATACGTTGCTCGTACTGTGAATTTGTAGAGGCCGTAGGAAGTGGTGGGGGATCACTTGTGGCACGAGGGCGACCACATTCGGGTTCAATTCATTCTAGGACTGTCCCACGCCCTTGTATTTTTGTATATTTCCTCATCCTTTCTCTTTTGCTCATGTTGCTTAAATTGTGCTTTAAATTATTTTCAACTCAGAGCTGAGTTCGTGAGGAGTGAATTCACCTCTCTCCGCTAGTCTATTCGCACATAGATATTGATTTTACGCGCTTGCGCGCCCGGAACAGGACCGTATTATTTAGGGCGTGGCAGCATAGTAGAAATAACTAAATTGTAGATTTCTTTCTTATCTTTTTATCCTACCTATAAAATACAATTCTAGATACTCTAATGTAGATACTCTAATACTTTAATAACTAACTGTAGAACATACATTCGTAACATTTCAAACTGTGCTATTATTACATAAAAATAACACTAGAAAACGTTGTAGTACTAGTGTTGCTTAAAGAAAATGTTGAGTACCTTCAAATGTATATTATTTAGAAATATATAGTAACCGTAAAGAAATTACGTTTATAGTACTAGGATTACTAATTTACCAGATTATTACTGTTTTGGACGTAAAAATTTTTTGTTGTAACTTGTTATTGTAAAGGTAAACATTTAGTTCGTTGACAGGGAAATTTTTATAGCAGTAGTTGCATGTGTATCGTGGCTAAAATACTGTCTATGTATGTATGAATAGTAGAGAGATGATATTAGATTTTGTTTTTTGAATTTTTAAAATTTAGCTAGATGGTGTTATTTAATTACTCAATACACCTTTACCTATTTTATTACTATTGTTGAGATTTTTTTAATATATATGCTCTTATTAAATATAATTATAATGGATTTATAATTTTTATGTGATGAATATATTGTCTCCTTATTGGCCTATGCCTGTATTACTGTCTTTGTATAGGTGAGCGTAACTGACTTGGTTTATATTTTTAGCGTTATGAATATTCATGATTGAGTGATCTTTATAGTACCTTACTGTAACTAAAATTTCATGAGAAGCTAGCTATTTTTTTTCCTGTGAATTACTATGTGTAGGGGGCAAAAGCGTGGTGTAAAAGGATTCGGCCACATAAAGTTATTTTGTCTAATTAAGAAGTTAATAAAAGAGAGGACTGTTGTGAAGTCCAGTCAAAACTAATAGGTGAGAGTAATGAAGGTGTTATTTATGGTCTATGGGGTGAAAATAAAAGCCACTGGTCCTGGATTTTCAGAGATGGATTTAGAGACTCGTTTAGGTCGTACTAAATACTATCTATTACAAAGTATTTAGAGATGAAGTATTGTGTAATATTATTGTTCTTAAATATTTCCGTGTGTGTATGACAAGTACCTGTAGGATATGATTATTTCTATTCCAGTGTGCTTCTTTTAATATTTATTATAACGTAGAGTATTCTTATTAAAACTTCCTTAATTGAATTTTTTTTTGTTAGAATAAATAAATAAAAATAAACAGATAATGAGCAAAGGCCCTAAATAAAGCAGGAACGCCGACTGATTGATGCGCAAGTGTAGTTGAGAGACTCTGTGGTAGTAGAAGGTGGCCAGGTAAGCGTGCACTTGGTTGCAAATTAATACAATCTGTTTAAGCGCAGAATGTAACGCGGATACCTTAAGTTGTCTCTCTCTTAGTGGGTCTGCCAGTCCCTATATGACTTGAGGATAGTGTGGTGAGGGGTTTACTGTTATTGGCTAGGTATGAGTAGTAAGACTATGGTCTGAATAAGTAAGGAGTATATAGATATTGAGTGCAATGCTTGTGTAATCAGAAAAGTGGACAATGCTCTTAAGGACATGTCATAAGGTTTGTGAGACAATTGAATAAAAATGAGAATGAACATATTTAGAGAGTTGTGTGGTGTGAAAGGAAAGGAAAATTCGTAAATGAGAGAATTAAATGAAAGTATGTTGAGATGTTTTGGTCATGTGGAAAGGAAATTTTTTTTTGTGTGGAGATTATATTAAGCAGATAGATATATGTAGTGGCGGTGTGTTGAAAAACCGGATATTACGCTAAGAGCACGATGTGAAGAAAAAAGTGGATTGTATGTCTAGTAAAACGGAAGTGAGACATGAAGGAGAGAAAATTGTTGAGTTTTGCAGTATACGATCGTGAGGATAAGGTCAAAATGAAAGAATGTGGGTTATTGTAGATGGGGTTATGTATAGTGTGAGACAGAGTCATCGCGCTAAAGTGAACACCCTTGTTATAACCAGATGATTACCTCATAATTGTCACTGTGCGTCGGGATCCTGTGAAGTATTAGTGGGTGTGTTCTAAGACTGCGTACGAGTCCCTTACTAATTAATCGTAACAGGAGTGGGGGTGTCTCGGGGTAGAGATGTGGTGTTTTTTCTCGCTCAGTAGTGTTTTCTTCGCCATTAGAAGCGGGCAATAATCTCTCTACTGGCCTTTTCTCTTTTTTTGATTGCTTTGTTAGCGCACGTGCACTCTTGCCATATCCTCATGTCTGTGGGAGAAATGATGCTCGCAAGGTTGACCAATAAGTAAATGTAGTATAGAACTGGCATAACTTACTGCCGAATAATATATATACTACTTTGAATATAATAAAGTAGAAAATATTATCATAGTACGTACTCTACATACATTTATTATAGTCACATTTTCATAGGTATAATACTATAATCGCACAAAAAGTATTTTATTCTTAACACATTATTTTTCACCAATAATTTACTATAGTGAAATATATCATTAGGAATAAAAATTTAATCTTATAGCTCACTTTATTAAATATTATATGAATAATACTGACTCACTCTTATAATGCATCACATTAATAACTGATGTAAATAGATAATTTAATATAATAATAAGATTTATAACTCAGACAGTATTAATGGTGAGATAAGTAATAAATGTGATATTCCTGGATCCAGGGGCCGATAGCAGCACTAATAAAACATTTATTAGTTATGTTTGGAATGCAACGCTCTACATATTCTCACTATATGGTGCTTTTACTTCCTAATATTTACATATTGTATTTACTGTATTTGAACATGTAATCTAAAATAACTGCGAATATGTGTGAAAACTATAAATTAATTTTATATAACCCACAACAAAAAAAAAGCAAGAAATAAAAATTATACAAATTTGGCCTTGGTCTTTTTTTTTTTATCCCAAGAAAACAGTGTGTTTTTGCTTGTTAGGTGTAAAAATAAATTGCGGAAACGGTCTTTATGTTGTCAGTTGTTAGATCCGAACCCTACATAGGAGCGTATCTATAATACGTATCATATACTCTCTTGTGGACCTATGACTTTTATCTCATATATTCAGAGTAGTGTGAGATAATTTTCTGTATGTTACTCTAATGTGCCGGTTGGATAGAATAGGTGAGAAATAATATAAATAATAAAATAATGATCAGAGATCGATATAGGGCACCGATGTGGAAAGACTAAATGTAAAGTGGCCATATATTACAAACATTTTTCAGATGTTCGCTCAAATTTGCACAGTAAGTAACTAATCTGTCTCGAATCAACTGCAAATTTTCTAAATCACAAGAACCTGAGATGTCTTAAGTTAAATATCGTAAGAACTGTACGGGAGCGACTATTTTTTTTCTTGGAAAGCAAAGTGGCGCTGTATGTTGCTGAACTACTTATAAGGCTATATATATATGTAGACTAATATTATTAGTGTATGTCTTAGTACGTATAGAAATAGCACTCTCTGATATTGTGTGGGTCATTGAGATTTGAAAAATATACCTAACTTAGTGGGTTATTATGTTTTAAATTTAGAGAACATGACTTATTATATATATATATTATTATATATATATTATATATATATATTAACTAGATAGATTATTATCCTGTCAATAAATTGTTTAGTAGAATAAGTATTATTATATATGTATATACGTTGGAAATATTATATATTTTAATTATTTGCTTATATATATATAAGTATTAATTAATGAATTCTAGTTGATCTCGCAGCGATTGTTTGCATATATTCACATTGACTTCATTAGAAAATAACCATGGTTGCTGTGGCGCTTGTCGTGTAATTTTTGTGGTGCGCCTATGCCGCCGGACCTAGTGCCGCACGATAGAGTCTTGTTATTTTGTCAACCTCATATGCCCTTGCGCCTATGCGCTTTGCGCCTGTGACTTATATCGAACCTAGCCTAACCATGTGCGTGTAATTCGCTAAGTTTAATCTTAGCGAAAATATTTAGAGGTAAATGGCGGTTTTTAGAACATATATCTTATTCACACTTTATAATAAAAATCGACGCATTAAACAACTCTCAGCTTCATCTAATATACACTGTTTCTCCTCATGCTCATGTAACTTGAGAGTTCTCAAATGCCTCTCCGCGCGTCTCTCTCATATTTGGTGGAACACTCACAGGTGCGTGAGTTTTCCCTGTCAAACAGATGGAACTCCTGCTTGCCATCCTAATGTCACGCTCGCTATAGAATGACGACACAGCCTTCCTCATAAGCATGAGTGAGCTAAGAGTGGAATATATGCCACGAAATGCCAGTTATGCTGAGTCTCCTATTATTTATGAGATCTGTATTATTATAAGTAATCAATGATGGTTCTGAGAGCTATATATAGTATACTTTTTTACAATAGTAAAACTAATTAATTATCGTATAAGTATAAAATATAATAAAATAATAAAGATATAAGTGGATTTCCTCAGTTACGAAATACAAAAAAATATATCAAAAAAATAGTAATATATATATAATGTAATATAAAATTATTAGCGCTACTTCTTTAAAAATAGAGTTACATAAACAAACGATATAGAAAAAATCGGAAAAAACAGGGCCTGACAACGCCTCACGCTCGCGCACACACCTCTTAAAAGCCAGGAAAAATATGTTAGTGAAAAGTCATAGAGATAAGTAATTAGAATTAGGATTTTGGTGAGTTGCCAAAAGCTGCCTTTTTTTCATGCTCCAGATAGCGAAATAAATAGATATATTTGCGTGTGTTTTATCTTTTTCTCTCCATAGGGCTCGCGCGCACGGAGTGGAATTGGTGATACCGCTCTCCTGCTCGCACATTATCACATGCGGACATTGTCCCCCGTCGTCCCCCTGCTGAGCCGAGAGACCCTGACTCGTTCCATCTATGGCGATGTATAAGCACTGTTGTTATAAGTATTCTGCGTTTATATTATGGGCCATCCTTTGGTCTTACTCACGTGCTCCGCTCACAGTGAAAAAATAAGCAAATTGACGCGGCATATATTAAGTGAAGAAAAAGCGTGATGTTTCCGTTGTTGGTTATACGAATTAAATTTGCGAGAAACCCAGAAACTGAAACTCGTATTTTTAGGCACTAATGATGTATTCTGTCCCTGTGTATATGGCTGTTCATCATCGCGGAAAAAACCGCAACTGGTGTCATAGTGGAGATGGATTTAAGAGAGATTACTTACAATTAACTCTTAAGAAAGAACAATAGTTTTACACATATATAATAAAAAAATATGATGTCTCCTAATCACAGAACGGATCCCATCTTGTGGCTGCGGTGAACAATCGTACGCCATCAGATAAAGATAAACTGCAAGGTACTTACCAATATTCGAGGAACATTCCTCTTACGGTCAAAAACAAGGGGGAACCGCAACCGCAAGCGGCACTGGAATCTAGGAAACACTGAACTTCACGGAACCCGGGTTTTAATTTTTGATCCGTGTTGCATTTGGGGGGTTCGTAAACTAGCACAATACTATTTTGTAAGGTGTGACACAAGGTGGCGTATGGGAGTGGTTAGTCACCCGGAAACTCCCGTCCATTACCTAACGCGTTTTTAAATCGATAAATGTAATCTCCGACAGAGATTGTGAGATCGCGTTCTGTTGGAGGAAAATTACGGTTTCCATTAGTCAGTCAATACTCGAAAATATGGGTGGGGGAAAAGTGCTCCTTTTGATTACTTAATTTTTGGAGACGTGGGAAAAAGGGCTTCCCTTTGTGTCAGTTACAAAGAGGTCGCTTACCTGATTAGAAGTGTAATTTAGGATTAATTTATGTCTGTAAGACTTCTTGCCTAAAGGTAAGGAATAGAACACATCATAGATGTGTAGATGAGGGACGAGATATGCCTTCTTTCCTTTACTCGTTCAAGGGGTGTGTGGCTTTTTAAATATATGATACAAGATTTCTCAGGTGGGTTTTTATTATTGTGTTTAGGTTTGATAGTGGTATATCGAGCTTATTAGTTCTAATCTTAGTTCCATGTTATGTAACAAAGATTGGCTAGATGGTCAAGGTTATGTTGCTCTTTCGGCAGAACTGATAATAGATGAGCATTATAGTAGAGCGTTTAAGTTAGTGATTTACAGCTTAGGGACCAAGTTATATATATACCATTAGTTTCATTTATTAGATTACCATATTTTTTGAGAATGGATTAAGACTTCCTTTCCTACTCCTCTTTTCGTGGGTTCCTTCAGAATACATGTCCACTGTGTGTGTGGGAGCCGTTAACATTAAAGGAAGTTGACCTTTTTATACCAGACTTGTTCCGTAGAGACTTTCTTATAAGTAATTTGGGTAGAATGAATTTGAAATCGTCGGGCTAAAGGTAAACCTATAGCCTACGTGATACCATTTTTAATAGTTGCGTACTCAGTCAGTTCTTTATTGCAATACCCCCCTATATTCTTATATTAAGTTTGTTTGGGTTTATTGTTTATAAGGTTTCTTTCGTAACGGATAATTAATGGTTTGTAGGGGTTGAAAGGTATGGGATAAGAAAACAGTTATTAAGTTGTTATAGTATTATTAATTTATATATTATATAATATTCATATATATATTATGTATATGACCATATAGTATCGTGTGTAATTATTGAGATTATTGCGACCTGGTGCCTCCGTTTGCCTATAAAGATGATGAACTCTTCTAGGATAAACGCTAAGTTTTATGTTTTATTAGCGTAAAGATGACGATCTCATTTGAGTATGGTCCTCCTCACAATGTTATAGTATTGTGGATATACAATTGGACCTTCAAATGTATATGGTAGAGTAAGATTAATATTATCACTACCAACAAAGAGTTTGGATGTATGGACAATGACTATATAATCCGTTATTTAAGAGAAATATGAGTTTTCCTTGTCGGAAGTAAATTTGACCCCATTTACTACTATAGTCAAAAACAAAAAATTATTCAAGTTATTATTATTTTTATAATAACAAACCAAATATGTTATTATATATATGTTTGAGCAAAGTGATGATTATGATGTCGGTAAGTGGGGCCAAAAACCATTACACCGTGTTTATAGAAGTGGTGGTAATTATAATAAGTACCGACCTAGTCTCGATTCTCCCAGTTAGACGTTTTATCATGGTTATATCTCACTCAATAATGCCTCTACAGAGATGTAAGGTAAACAGGCTAAGGCACTTAATTGGACCAAAAATATTAACAAGCTCATAATCTGAACTTACTAAAACCTGTGGTCCCAATAAGGAAGCCAGACGATACCCTCCGACTATGTATAGATTATAGAAAATTAAATAACGTCACCAAAACATTGATTCTTTCCCTTACCAAATCTTACAGAATACAATTCTACAAAATATGTGATCATAATGGGCAAACCTCATTATACTTCTCGACTATAGACTTTGTATGAAGGGGAATAATATTACAGGAGAGTGTTCCATGGAGCCAGACTACAGTATTGATATAATGCTAACATGCCTTTCTAATAAACTCCTATTTGCCACATATAACAAATACTCCTAGTTAGATTTGCTATGTTCTAGGTTATATGTGTTTTAATAAAACGGGGCCTAGCAATATATATCCTTTTTCTCTAGCGAGGAATTGTATAATTGATATCGTGCAAACTAAGTTTGTTAATTTAGAGTTGCTCTTGAGTGTTTGCGAAAGTCATGTGTACCTCTACGTGAAGCATCAATAATTGTCTTATTAATGGGTGAAACTATTATAATTGTAGGGATAAACTATATTACTGGAATCTTGGTAATAAGCAATATAAGTACTCACAGCACTGGAACGTAAAAATTTTACAAATTATAATAAAAAATAACTCTATGTCACTCAATGTGTGAGGAGCCAACCTCGTGCCCTCTGGTTAGGTAAGGTAGGTACTCGAGTCGGCATGCACGCTGAGGTACATACGATTTCTTTGGGACACCGTATTTCCAAGAAAGGTATACTCCCATTGGAGAAGAGAAAACATTTCTTAATAGGTGATATTATCTTTATAATAGGATTATTTTTATACTTCACCCGTCCCTCTTCTTATCTCTAGTATAAATACACATTAAATTTCTGCGGTCAATTTTTGCGGGATGGGTGAACTTCGTATAGAAGGATACCATGAAAAATTAAGTTTTCTTTACAGTAAAATTGGCTATTACAATGATGGAGATGTTTAAATACCATTTTATCACTGTCAGACCGGAAGTAAGGTCTATTTTTGTTGGACACAGAATGTCAACAAGGCCTTTCGAGAAAACTAAAAGCAAGCATTATAGTGGAATCCTTTGTTATTGGGATTTCACCAATTATGAAACCTACGGCAGCCCATGGAGTTGCATGTGGTATGCACACAATCCAAACATTTGCGCAGGGGAGGACTCTGCTATATCCAATTCAAGGATGGTTATGAAAAAGATAACAGTGCCCATTGCCTACATCTCATAGACTTTTAACGGTTACAGGCCAGTGAAAAATTAATGGCACAATTGAACAAAAAAAAAGACTAATACCAATGGTTTTTCCTTGTAAAATCATTGCTTGGGCAAAAGTATCAATATCATTGTTATACCATTTTTTGATGTGATGTGTGGTCAACATTTCATTAATTTAACTAGATCAATGCTCCCTCATATATTTACGAAATATGAGTTGGTGGAATGGGCGGCTTTCTTAGCCTACTTCTATATCCGGAGGAATTAAGACGACAATGCACTTCTGAAATCCGTCACATCAGGCAGGTACAGACGAATTTCATGTTAGTTGCGCTACTGCGCTTTCCAGCATCACCTGCGTGGGTTGGAAGAAGCGAGATGCAGATCGGGTGAAGACTAGTATGGGTGATTCCATCCCGGTGAGGTTTTGATGTTAGGGAGCTTGGTGCCTTCCATATTGAACTGTGGTTGGGTAAGGTAAGCACTCTGCGATTGATTACTCTAAGCTCGCCTTGTGCTTTGTTTTTTTCTTTTTTTAAATTGTAACTTTATTTTAATAAAAAAGTAATTTTGAATTCTGCTTTTCGACACGTATACTTTAGGAAAATCCATGAAGCCCACCATGCTGAACTTAAGCGGTTGCATTCTCGTGTTAGTTGCATACGAATACTTCCATGAAACACACTCGGGGCAGATTAAATATCATTTACCTCTCTCCTCAGTTGTGGAAACTACGTCAAAAGGAAATTACGTCTGCTCTGTACTCTCGGTGCTTCATTTCCTTGCGTCCTCAGTTTGCCTCTCTCTACGTCTCCTTCTCGTTGATAGCATTCGCTTTTTTGTCTGTATAAAGTCATCTGTCGTTCATCCCACTTACTCTCTATGGAAAGAGATACGATTATACCCGATGGTTTTCATTGGGCATTTCTCTCAGTACGTGTCTCTGATGTAATTGTTTTTCTTCAGCCTTTCTAGCGGCAATTCATTCTACAATTATTTGAAAGTTCCAGGATTGTAAAAGGCCAAAAAGAGAATATAGACGACGAAGACAGTATAAATTACCACTCAACTATGAAAAAATAAAAGAATTGTATTTACACCATACTCATGTAAATTAGGTACTTATAATATAATAAGTTATCACACCACTACAAAATAGAATATAAATCCACCACTCATGGCCAGGTGCTAACACTTTCACCTCACTTAAGGAATTTACATTATGTGAAGTTTTACTCTCACTACTTGTAATGGGTAAAAACTTTGATATTTGATTTTTTTTTTATTTTTTTTTCTCCGTATAATAAAAAGAAACTTTACTCATTCCCTAAAACTTTAATGGCTTAACATTTATCAGTTTTATTTTTTATTTTGTAAACATTTATTAGTTATTTTGGGGGGATTTTTCTTAAATGGATGTTTTTTATTGAAATTGAGAATTACATTTGAATTCATAAATATCATTCATTTTTTTTATAAATTTTGGGTTGTTTCATATATAAAATCAATAAAAATAACTGTATTAAAAAAAATATTTGAAGTTCGTAGGAACTTTCTTTTATGAAACATAACTATTGCTATTAACATTGGTATTTTTACTATAATATAGTAGTTTTACTTTGAAGTTAATTTATCATTAAGTTAACGAGCATAAAATAATTATTGATTAGTTAATTATTTGAGGAAGGAATATATTTCCTAAATTAATTTTGGATATAGAAAAATATTTGAAGTTCTTTTCTATATTAACAGGGTTTTAGGAGGTAATTGAAGTTTACTTCGCTTTTACCATAAATATTCATAGTTTTTTTTAATTTTTTAATTTTGCCCTTTAGAATAGTGTGTACAGGACTGAGTAGATGAGTAGTGACTGATACTTTGCCCTAAAGTTTATTGGACTAGTATTTCAGCTCTATATAAGGTGTATGGTATGACTCTTCATGAATACATGTAGAAAATGAAATTATTAAGGATATTGAGATTTTCTTTAGTTAGCTTATTATTATGTTACACATATTATATATATTTTATATATATATCTTTTTAAATAACATAACTATTTTAAATAATCTTTATTTACGCATGATAATGTATAATAATATTAAATATTACTAGTAGTAAAATGGATGTCTAACTTATAACTTTACTTCACACAGCAGCTTGAATTTAGAAAAAAAAAAAAAAATAATACAGTTAGTAATTAATATAAATAAGAGTAGAAGAAAAAAATTAACAATAAAAAATAAAAAAAAAAAATTGATTAGAGTATTTAGTAACTAAATATTTTCAAAATGACTGTACAAAAAAAAAAAAAAAAAAAAAAAAAAAAAAAAGTACAGAAATCAAACTTTTACTTATAAAATTATTATTGTGAAAAATAATTATCTAACTAGATAGAAATTAACATATAAACTAATTATTTACGATAAAAATTATTATATTGTGAAATAAATATCTGATTAAAGTATAGAGAAAAATGATTACTTACTGTAAAAATCTTGATATAGACAAAAGTTAAAAAAACATAAACAGTGCAACGCTAAAGAAAACAGGCAAAACCTCTCGACTTACTAAGAAAAGAGAGTCATGGAAAAATTTACCCATACCTGTACTACAAAAACACATTTATATATAAAATAACAAAAAAGAAAAAGAAAAAAAAATAAGAAATTGCTTATTTAGAAAATATATAAAGCCATTAAAATTACCCTTTTTTGAAAAAGAAAAAAAAAAAAAAAAAAAAAAAAAAAAATATATTTTGCGAATTTCAACTCGTGTAGAGCTAACCCATATTTATCCATTAGTCATCTGGATTTCTCTCGTGTTTCGTTTTTGTGTACTCTTTTGTCTCATCTTATATATTAAGGTACCATTGTTTTACGACATGTTCTCACGGGTGAGACCGCGGAGTTCAAGTACTTATAATATATTATATTCCTTTACTTTAAGGTATATCTTTCACTCAATGCTGTTCTTACTGTGGAACTGTTAGAGTGGGATGGTTAGTTGCTCGTAAACACGTATCTACATCTGACGGGGATAACAGAGCAGGAGAAATCGCGGCAGAAGAGACGATTTCTACTTACCACTTAGTCAATAAGTGAGGAAAGTGTTAAGGAATTGACCTAGGTGATGCACACCCTCGACTCACACCCAAAATGACCAAGAGCTGGGGTTCCGGAAACCCTCCCCGGAGGGGGGGGCGAAATAGTCCTACCCCGTAGTTTCCCCGGAAGGGCCGAGAGACCTCCGACTCCTGCCATCGGTGCGGATTACCCTTGGGGTAAGTAAAATTTTGTGCAAAAAGTAGTATAAATTTCTCGATATAATTTTACATTTTTCACTTATTAAAATAAAATATCTGTGTACCAGGATTCCTAAAAAAATGTGACATAATATCTGACGCGTTTCTCGCATGTTATCCCACGAGCATTATTGATATTGTAGTTTTTTGACGATCGGAATATGTACCAATAATGTGTATTTTTATCTTTTTTACATTATCCTAAGATTAATAATGTTAGTTTTTTTTTTTTCGACCCTAAACGTCTATTTATGTATCATAGAGGCTACCGTGAAATTTTTTTTTTTTTTTATTTTTTTTTATTATTATTTTGAATACCTTCAATATATATTAATATTGTGACACATTGTTTGTGAACAAGGTCCGTTCTCAAAGTCCATTTAAATAATTTAATGATCGCCATTGTGAGCCTATATAGTTGTTTAGATCAGTTTGTGCTCAATCTTTCTATTTACAATTATTTTATGATCTGTTCCTAAAAGAATTCTGTAACAGGACATGGTAAAGAATTGTTTATTATAATATTTTTCATTTTCCATTTTTATTTATATTTACTATTTATTTATTTTTATTTTAATCCCTGAATCATAAAGAAATTGTAATGTTCTTGTGTATTGCTCCTGTACAGGACTCTATATATACAAATATAAATGTCCTCATAAGTTTGTTTTAAACATTCCACCCCAGTGTTTATCTAGGCCCTTCTACCAAGTTAAAATGTTTCTTGTTTAAAAAACGAGGGTGATGGGGCTTAATTATACTACGGGAATATGTAAGTGATCGTGAGGCTCACCCTTGGCTCATATCTGCTGACTTATACTTTCAAAACATTTATTTAAATTATTGTTTTAGGTGAATTGAAGTGCAAGTTCACTATGTGTTAAGTATTATTGCGTTTTATTTTATTTAACGTTTATACGTATTATTTATAAGTACGGTAATATTTTATTGTTTCATTAATATTTTCTTCTTATTTATTTTGTGTTGATGTATGCATGTGTCATGTAATTTTGTGCTATGTGCGCATTACCCAAATATAGTCACAATGTTTACCATAGTAATTTTATCATTTCAGCGTTTCTTGCCAGAATTTTAAGCTTAATTGTCACAGTCATTTTATACTCAGTTTAATCAGAATTTTGAGTTAAATGCATATTTTCCTGTTTATCAAAGTTTTTAGAAGTCTATATATGATTGTATTGAATAAATATAAGTAATGTTTTTCTATAAATAAAATTTATATAACCTTAATCAGTTTCATTTTGATAATCAGAATCTCTATGTATATAATTGTATATATCATTTATTGCAGGACAGAAACTTCCATGTTTTCCTGTTCTGTTTCTCCGCCTTATCTTGCAAAATATACAGCCTAGAGTTTACAGTAGTACTCATAAATAAAACGCTTAACGTTGAAATCGTCCCAAATTGGGGTATGTTCTCTCTTAATAATCATTAATGTTTTTTTCAATTATTGTATAAATTATTAATTTACGAGAAAGATTTATTAAAATACTTAACTGTTTATTAAACAGACTTCCGGAGCTGGGGCTCCATAATTCTTAAAGACGAGACTGAAACCAATCTGGGGAGCAATAACTTAACTTCTCAATTGAACCAATCAAACCTGATAAAATATAAAAATATTAAAACCCTAATTCAATATTTTTGTTCAAAGGTGTATTCAATTTAAACCATCAGATCAGGTTGAGTTATTTCAAGGTTGCTCCAATATAATTGAAGTATAATTGTATAAGTTTAAATCGATAACCTGTGCAATCTATTTAAAATTCTCAAAGTCACAAAGTCGATTTTGAAAAATAAAAGTCTAGGTTAGGAAAAATATTCAGTCGACAAATTCGATTTATTCTCAGTATAAAGTCAACTTGCTGCAATTAAAATTCTAAGTCACTATAAATCATCACATCGTATAGTCACCTAAAAGTATCAAAAGTTCCAATCAATTTAAATTTAACAATTAGTGTAAAATGATTTTAGATTTTTTAGATTTTGAAATTTATTATTTGTAAACTATTATAAATAGTTAGTTAACCGTGATCATGCGAAATATTGGTATAATATTAAAGATTTCAGCTTCTTTTTATTCTAGAATAGTCCTTAGTAAATTTTCTTCTGAAAATGAAGAATTATATAAATAGAAAGAACTATCAAAATGTATGTTAAAATTGACGCTGATTTAAATTTTCTTAAAATAACTTCTTATGAATCAAAGTAAAATCTTAAGTTCAAATTTGCTAGAATTTCAAAAGAATAAACGTTACGTCCATTAAGGATAGCAAATTTGATGTGAGTGTGGTAAGTAAAGTCACCTTCTTTTATGATCAATAATGACTCTGGGAGGCGAAATCATTCTTATAAGCTCCTATCCGGGATAGATCATTTTGAAGGGCACAATCGTGCTCGTATATGATGTATTGGTTAGGTATAAGTTTATGAGGGATACTTGTAGCATAGAGTGTAGTATATTATATGCATTCACAGCCGGAATACCAGATCATATACAAGGGTCAGTAATTCTAATTCTTCTCCTCCCTTTTTTTCCAATTTCTGAATATTTACACCTTTATTTGGGTTGCTCTCAATTGAATTAAAGACACCCAAGGGCCGCCTGAAATAGAGGCGTGAATCACCTCTCTCCGCTACAGCGCTCTGAGGGAGCGTCAAAGTTGCCTTTGGCGTTCGTTTTTTTTGGCTCAAACATCGCAAAATCGTAAAAGATTAATAGTGCCGTCACCCAATTTCCCCCCATATTCCTTAAATTCTGATTAATTTATATAATAGAATAACAAATAGCAACCTTTAACCAGAATTAACTGGGGGGTAAGTGGAAATTCGTCTTTATGTCGAGCGAGCATATTTTTTACGATTTATGCAGTTTGAAACTAATTACGATACGGCAAGCCATACAATTTTTTTTTTTTTTTTGTTTTTCTGATATTCATATTGTATATCATTGTGTATATTTCTTTATATTTTCTTTTGCATATATATTAGTATAAATATTTTATTGTGTATATTTTTTAACATTTTTTAAGATGTTTAAATGAAAAAATTAAGACTTATAATAGTTTATTTCAAATAAACCACTTTAATGGGGTTCTTATAGGGCAAGATGAGTAAGAAAACATATTATGAAGTGGAGACCCGTTTTAATTTTCTGGCAATATTAGCCCCATTCTTACCCACCCCCGATTCACTTAAAATCATGAGAAAATGGCAAGCATACTATGTCGCAGTCCACAACACCGATTCGCTTTTTGTTCATAATTTGGTTTCGTTTAAATGAAAAAAGAGTATGAAAGTACTCTGTGATTTACATAGAAGAAAAATGTATTAAGTTAAATTTTGGAGAAAATTCTCATTATGCAGTAAAGTACAAAAATTCTTTATTAAGTTGGAGAAAAATTCTATACTAATTTTAAGAAAAATTAAGTAGTAAAAAAGTATATAACGAAAGAAAATTAAATAAATCAGGTGTCAAAGAAAAAAGCAATTTTCAGTGCAATGAATTTATAATAAAATAATAAATTTATTATATTATTTTTCTCCTCTCCTCTTTATTTTAACTATTAAGCGCGTGATTTATCTCGCAATTTTTTTTATTAATAAGACTTTATATGAATAATTGTTCTAAACATATTTTGTGTGCCTCACTCAACTCTCTCTCACTCTCACTCTCCTACTCTCAATCTATGAATATTTCATACAAAAAAATGCCCGAATTGCCCACATTTTATAGATTAACCTGTGTTTCACAACAGTGGTATTTGGTATGGCTATGTCCGTTTGCCAAATATTTAAAAGGGTATTTGCAATGCAAGTTCCGGGCCCCCCTTATTTGGTTAAGAGAATATGAAGTTAACACTCTAGAAGGATTAGTGCATGTATTAGTAGAGGGCTTCCCCTGCATATAAAAATGGCTTTAATTTTTCCAGCTTTTGCCATGCACAGTTTTTTAGAAATCTGAAAAGATCTAAGTACAATGCATGCACTATTTCATGTTTAGTGTATTATTTTGATTTTCTGGGTTTTGAGGGTGAAGAGCTAAAGAGTGAGACAAGAGGCCTGAAGGAGTTAGGATGTTTCTGTAGAAGTCCTAATTTCTCAGAGGGAATCGATTACAGTTTACAAAATTTTTACATTCTTAACACAATTTTTACACAATGTTTTATAATCTAAAGCCACGGACATGGGAGTCCAGGAGGCTATATAAAAAATTTAAGAAAGAAATGCATGCTGCCCATCATTGATTATAGAAAGTCAATCTTTTCAAAAGCTAATTAGGGATTGTTTAAATTTTGGTAATAATGGTTTTGCCACAGGAGGTATTTTGTTGAGAGTGTGAACATCATGATTGCACATTTTAAGAAAGGGCTTGTGATTAGATAGGGTATAGGTAGAGATATTTTGGGTTAATCATATATAATAGTATATTTTTAGTACACGATAATGGATCAGCCAAATTTGTATAGCTATATAGCTATATGTCTTATTGCAATAGTTACTGTTGCATTGTAAGTTTAAGTTTATATAATGTTAGATTGCTAATGTGTGACTATTAAACTAAAATTGTTAAGGTATGGGGTAATGTTTTGGATACGTGAAATCGGAGCTATATCTTCAATATTCATTTTTATTTTTATTGTTTTATATCTTTAGTAAAAGTGCGTACGTATTTAACGTAGTGAGATTTTATTATTATGGTATGATACTTATATAGTATATATTGACAAGCTACCTATGTGGGTTTGTCTTTGTGGTATATTTTGGCATATATATAATACGTAAGCATATTGGTTATCTGACTTAGTGTTAATTTTAAACTCATATATGAGCTTATAGGAAATATAGAATCCAGATGAGGGTATATTAGAGAAAGGATAATAATTATAAAGATGTCGTAATTAGTATCTGCCGCTAGTATGAATTTATGAGAATTACTAGTATTAATATTACTTTCATACACATCAATAGTATTTATTTTGGTAGTATCGATATCGTTAGTAAAGTATACATGAGGTCAGCTTAGTGTAAATCCTGTCCCAAGTAACTCACTCCCAAGGTTCTCTCACGACTCACTCTGTGTGTGTTCTTTCTCAGATTGTAGGGGGGTACCGGAGCGCACGCCCTTTGTAATATTAGATAAATATGTATTAATAAAAACATTTTATATAAAACAAATCAGTAAATGAACTATATAGATAACATTTTGCGTTGTCGTTATGGAAAAGCAGCAACGTCATCTATTCTCAGAGTATAATCTTCTTCATTTAAATTTCATAGATTTCAGTTATTTTGCACCAGTTCAAGTATGTTTTATTTATAGCAGAGAAAATTAGTTTATGGCCTATTAATGTATATATAACAAAAATAAGGCTCACATTAAACATTAAAGGATAATATATATATATACAACAGAATTAAGGAAATATTAATTTATCATTATATATCAGTTTGTATAATTTGATATTGTAGTCAACATTATATATTTTCACGATATTTATTGATATTATATATAATCGCGATAATACGTAAGTTTTGAACAAATATAAATAACGAACGTACTCACATAAAATCATTTAAAGCTAATATTTTTTATATATAAATAATTCACTATAAATATATAGAGCTTCAAAATTAAAATAACTTGATTATAAAGCGTGAGTATATATATTTACACGGGCTTCATTTTCATTATGGCCAACACATACTTTATTTTAATTAAGAACATTTTTTCAATATATATGATGTTACTTTTTGTTAGAAATAAAACTATCAATCTGCGATCAATAGTTTAATGAACACTTGCTGTAAGATAGGAGCAGAACATCTATAATTCACGTAAGAAGATAAGGTAGTCTCATCAGATCTGCACTGCCTCACGGGAACTGGCAACAGATATGGATGTACGTCTAGGCTATATAGCGGTGGTATTTTGGTAAGTTACGGATACTTGTTTAGGTCCTCGACATTATTGTCCGAGGTACTCTTATAATTAACTTATGCCATAATATAGCAACGTGTATCAATTATATATATAGTAAATACATTTATATTATATATAAATTTTTATTATTATATATATTAGTAAGAAGAAGATATAATATATAAGATAAAATATATATATATATAATGAAAGATAAAATGATTACTATAGAGTAAAAGATAAGTGCGCCCATCGAGGTTGGTGTCTAAAGAAGATAAGTAAGAAATAATATGAAAATTGATATAAAGAAGAATTAAGAATAGGAACAGTTACTAAAGTAGAAGAAAGAATGAATAATAATTGTACATTGTGAAAGACAATAAACAAAAAGTATAATTAAATAATTTTTAAACTAAAGATTAATCCATTAGGTATACTCGTAAGAGGGCACTAGTAAGAAAAGATAAGTGAAAAAGAAAAGAAGAATATAGAAATATTTTTAATATGTATATTAAGTGCTAGGAGAAAGAGATTGAGGCAAGAATTTAGGCCAAAAAAACCGAGGGGAGGGCGTGAGAGAATATTATTTTTACCGTTTGTGTTCGCAACTTGATGAAATTAGGTGACAATGGTTAGAAAGTATCCACTATCTGTAACCGACAATAGAGGAAAGCTGACAAAATTGTGCGTAGGAAAAATAGATGAAAATATTAAACAGATTTCAAAATCTGTATCCATAACTCTCAAATTTTTCAGAGTTCCTTTAGTTAGTGTTTTAAATTTTTCTAAAACAATTTTCTATTGATTATTATTATATATTGTATTAATTAATTTATGTTATTATTATATATATATATAATATTATATATATATATTTTATTAATATATATATATTATCTCAACTAACTAATTACCAATTAATTATATTTAATTATTACTTTATATAAAAATATCTATTTGGAGAAAAGATTATCTATGATTCCCCATATATTGACAAAATTAGAAAAACTTTATACGAAATTTTTATTTACAAATCTTTATGGAAACTTACATTAGATGTTGAAATTAGTTTCCCATTCCTGATATTAGAGAATTAACCTGCTTGTTGTTTAAGATTTTTATAGATATATTAAAATTATTTAGTATATTACAATTTTTTCTTTATATTAAGAATTGTCGTAGAAGAGCTAGTCCTCAAATATGAATCTCAGTACTAAAGAAAATAGTAATAATTCTATATATATCAGAAGATACAGCGTATAATTCAATATGGTTTGATTATAAAAAATAAATAAAAAAATAATAAAAAAAAAAGAATAAAACAATATAAAATAAAAAAATACTTAGTTCTCTACTATAATCTTAGAGTATCACTACTCAACAAAACTTAATACCCTATTATAAAAACCTAATACTTAACCTTAGCTAATTATATAATACTTCGCCCTAAGCTATCATGCGATATGGGGAGCGTTAAATCTCACTCTTACCGCGCGTAACCTAACCTTTAAAGCTTACTTTTAATATACTATGTAAGCTATAATTAATAGGCCCTAATAGTACACATATTAAAGCCTCCATAACACTTTGAGCATAAACACACGGTTGATAAACACCCTTCGCGTACTATTACCAAAAATAATAATCGTGAGAGAAGAATAAAACATTGACATCAACTCGCTATAGAGGCAGTCATCTCTAGAGCGGCGAACCTCTCACACAAACAAGTTTACAACCATCACTAAACAGTTATGTACCATCACACCTTTAAATACAAAAATAATACAAGAATATATATAGTAAGCCTAGCTTAAAAAACTAATTAAGTCAAGCCGTAGTATAAAAAAAGAAGATTTAGAAGTTCTTTCTGAAAAAAGAAATAGTTTTTTTATTTGTCCACAGACTCATATAAGTTTAAAAATTCTCTCATTTTAGCGAATTTTTCCGTGACCAATTTTAAAAAATAAATTTATTCGCTTGCTGGGCCTCTCGCTCATTACTTTGCACGATAGTTCCCAATACTTTGTTTAGGGAGCAGTGCCCTAGTGTTCAGGTTTATAGTGAAGTGAAGCTATATATATAGAAGTTACTGAGGTAGATTATTCTTTCGATAGTATATTTAAATAACAAATTACCTACTTATATCATATACTCTGATATATACTTTAATTATAATTCTAACGTGCAAATTACTGAACACTCGTAAAGACACACGTGAATATTGAGTCGTGAATGAGAGAAAATGAAATGCTTTATGAATTATATCAATTTAATCAATATTATCATTTATCCTCGAACTCTCTCTGCCATATCTTCTTTCAATGCTTTTAATAACTCAATCCACATAATTTAACAATGCATTTCTTTCTTAGCTAATTCTTTAGAATCACAAGTCGAGATCACTTTTCACACATTAACGGCCTACTCTTCATCGTTTGAAGGGTAATAGAAAATATCATTTCATATTATGAAAAATATGAGTTGTACTGATAAATTTGTTGGTTCTCCTGTTGTGATACTTCTTTCTGTGAAACAAAATTATTGTAATCACCCCAAACTATATCAGAGTTATGAAAATGTGTTAATAAATCAATAAGTGCAATATTAGCGAATTAGAATTGTTATTCGCAAAAACAGATAATAAGAGTAATTATAAAAAGAATTATATTTATATAGCGGAAAGTCTCGTGCTTGTACAGTAACTAATTGTTATTACAGATCAAGAGTGTTAATCTTAAAATCGAGAAAATTTTAGTATAAATCAAGATGTCATCAAAGCAAGTGACTCAATAGAATAATATTGAAATAACACACACACTTTCGAGAGAGTATAGAAATATATGAGAATTATAATAAATTTGAAAATTTCAATGTTTTGGTTCTCTGCGATTATAAGATGAAAAAAGTTACAGCCTCTTAAGACCTTTTAAGTCCTTCTCCTTTGCTTTTCGCATTCTATGTTAATTTGTTTTTCATAAGTCTTTGAAACGGTTTCTTCTGACAAAAAGCCTGAGGGCAAAAGTCAGATAAAAACTTTAACTCATTTGAGTGTAAATATGAAACCCATAGCGTAAAAAGGCGAATATAACTTCGTGTATTAAACTATATTTAAATCAACGAACCACACATTAAAAAGTTTTATACCTTAAGCATATTACAGTAAATGAGTGGCGCCACAGATTCATACTTACCAATTTTAGTTTCTATTATTTTATATTAATTATCAATATTTATACCGATTATCATTTTATATATCTACACACATAAAGAAATAATATATAAAATATAATACGGTATTTATCTCTGTTTGTAGGTACAAGTAAAAAAATTTATGAGACTGTCATTAAATTTTACTTTTTAATTATAAACAAAAAACACTCACACTCTCACTCACACACAAAAATAATGAGGAGTGCACACACTCAAACACAAAAAAGCAGTGAAATTAAGACTCACTAACATCGCGTGAGAGGAAAGAAAAGTATCAATCTCCATGCCTCTCTAATAGTTTCGTATATAACTTCCCAGTAGAACTACCTTCGTTTCATTTTTTTTTTAGATCCTGTGTCTATGCTGCGCGTCATTCGGTCGTCGTGCATATTTCTAGGCCACTTCTATTCAGTTTATATTGCAAAATTTTTTTGTATTTTATAATATGCACAATGAGGAAGAGAAGAATTCTTATCGATAAATATATGATCTTCAAAACATATCTATTATGCCAGTAACGTACTATTGAAGTTAAGGATGTTGACTCACCCTTAACAACGTGATTAGAGGTACCTCACTAATTTTTATTATTTATTATTTTTTATAATGAAAAACATTTTTATTGAAAATTTATTATTAAAATTTGAGAGGCAGTAACTTTTTTTTCCTAAAGACTTAAATAATTTTTATTTTTAGCTTATTTCTTTATTATTTTTTTTAGAGTATATCCTGTATTTACTTTTTTTTTTTTATTAAAAATCCTATTGGGAAAATTCAAAACTTTTGGAGAGGCTTGTACCTTCTTTACTAAAGACATGAGTTCATTTTTGTTTTCTTTAATCTTCATTGCCTAATTTTTTTAGATATATCCTGTGCATTGTTTATATAAAAAATAATCGGGTGTATGTAAGGCCACTTCTTAGCGCTTACTATTACCAAGTTTTTTTGTTTTCATATTAATATATATATATATATGTATATAAGTATATATATATATATAATTATAATTAATATATATTAATATATAATTATATATAATATATTATATATATATATATATATATATTTAATTATAATAATATATATATATATAAAATTAATTAATTAATATAATACAAAATTTTCATCGTGAAGCAAATGAGGAAGAGTAATGCATTTATATACAGTGAATATCTTATTCAAATCGTAATATACGAGTGGGCGGCTCGGTCTTTAGTGGCAGTTGGGGCTGCAGCCCCTTCTCAAATTTTAGAAGAAGTGGTGCAAGAGCACGAAATAAGGGAGATGTGATAGAAATATTGAAATTTTTGCAAAAGTTAAGGAGGAGGAGAGAATGCGTGAGAATTTTATTTTTATGAACAAATAATATCTGGCGTACATAATGAGAAAATTAGTAATCACGATTCAAGAGAAAAATTATGAAGCCGAAGGACGGTAAAATCCATCCAACTGCATAAAAATAAAGTTGATCGTACGAAATTTTATTTCATAATAGTTCAGAGTTAAATAAAAAAAAAGTGTTTTGATCTCTATTTTTGCGGCCCTAAAATAAGCCAGTGTGTAATTTAATAAATTTATCTTGAAAAATAAGGGACATTACAAGTATAGGCAACGATACGAAGAAATAAGAGGAATCAATAGGATTACCATATAGTACTTTTTATTAAATGTTTGCCGTTTGGTTCTATATTTTCATGAGCAACTGAAGTTTTTCTCTATAAAATTAAGGTCAAAATTTTGACAGAGAGTTAGGCTAGCGTATTTGTCATGTAATGTCCTTCTTTTACTTGTATTTAGGAGAGAGTCAGAGACACTAAAGTCATTTTATTCGCATTTTAATAGTGAATTAGCTATAGTGTTTTTTTTTGTTGCGTGAGAAATAATAAAAGGAAACATTATGGCAAAAAAATTAATTAACTTTTAAGTGATAATATATAATATATATATATATATATATATTAGGAGGGAGGTATATAGAGTAGTAGTATACTTATTTATAGTAATATAATAGAGGGAGTAAATCTAATACTAAGTTATATTGATATACTATATATAATATATTTAAATATTATATATATATATAATATAGTATATATATTTATTGATAAGTATAATATATATATATATATATATTAGAGAATGAGAGGAGAAATAAATGCGTTGGAGAGAGGAGGAGAGGAGAGAGGAAGAGAAGAGAGGAAAAGAGAAGAGGGGGAGAGAGAGGAGGAGAGAAGAACCAAAAATCGGACTGGAGGAGATGACATTCTTACAATTCGTTTTCGTTAATTTGGTTTTCTCTAAATCATACCTAGGTCAGAAAAATAACAAATTTTTATTTATATGGCTTTCAGCTTTAAAGGAACAGCAAATGGTATTCGAATGGCATGCCAAGTCGATTAGTTAAATTATAAAAAAAGTTCCTATAAATTTATGACGTAATGTACAGGTTCAGAGAATATTAAAAAATTTTTAGATTTGCCGGGAAGCGGGTTGGTACTTGTAATAATTTATAGGGGATATTTCAGGTAATAGCTCTCCGTCTTCAGGATGGATGAAATCCACCTATCAGATATTGTTATTTTGGGTTAGAAATTTAATTTTCTTGGTATAAAATACTGTAATAACGTCCTCATTCGCGGAGGAAGGGTGTATACAAAGGTTTATTTTTGAATTGCAGAATGGATGGTTTCGAATGCATTACGAATCTCCTATAGTGCTAAAAAACTCTGATTACACAGAAAATATTAAAAAGAGAAATGTATTTTAGCTAGGATTTCTCATGAGCCGAGACTCGGAGAGAGCAGTTACCGATATATATAGTAAAGAGGAAAGTATAGTAAGTATATTAGTTAATGAGAACGGTATATAATTACTGGAATATATTACCTTATAACTACTAAATAGTCCAATTGATTAGTTCTCGGTCTCTATATATTATGAGAGATAAGTAATGTGAATGGTATATATAAATATATTATAATTATATGCATACAAGTAATATATATATTTCTTTATATGTATATATTTTTAAACCTTCAGCGCCCTCCATGCCCTCTATATCAAGTCGATCTTAGCCGAGCCAACGACACAAACGCATGAATTTATGATTTTATATACTATATATATATATATATATATATATATTATTATATATATTATATATATAATATATATATAATATATATATATAGTATATATATATATAATTATATATATATATATACTATAGTAGTATATATAAGTAGTATAAATATATATTTTATAATAGTGTATAGTAAAAAGGTAAAAAATAAAAAGCATCTAGTAAATATGGTTGTAACAGATAGTTTAGTTCTTACATAACTATCTGGCGTAATTATATATAAGGTTAATTTAATGATGTGTAGTATATAATAAGTAGTATGAATATATAGACTATATTAATAGATATTAATAATTATTATATAGTATGAATATATGTGTAATTATGAAGATAATTTGAAAAGTTTTTTAATTATGATTGAGGTACTATAAATATTCACAGTATGTGTTATATTACTTGAAATGAAATTTAAATATACTTAGAGTATTGACACTATACTATATATATAGTATATATATATATATGATATATAATATATATATATATATATATATATATAGTGTGAGTATATAATATAGTAGAACTTTAACTAGTATAATTTATATATATATATATATTAATTCTTTTTTGCCTAGTTGTTGGATGGGAGACGAATGTCACTGAAATTAAATTTCTTGGTTCTGATTTCATATAAATATTTATATAAGAAATACCAAAATTTTTGATACAATATATTAAAAAAAATAAATAAGGTCTCCTCAGATTTATCAATGCTGATAGTTAGCGTATCAATGCTATGCCAAAAATAATTTCAATTCCTCAATGTGGAATTGGAAAGTCTATTTTGAGAGAACACAGTGGAGAGCATGAATGACAGGCTAATGAATCGATGTCATTTTGGAATCGAACCAAGCGTGATATTTTTTTTTTTTTAATCGAGAAAAATATATATTTTTTATATTTAAACTGAAAATGTAAAGTTTTCCAAATATGTTGAATAAAAATCAGCCAAAAAAATGAGGAAATTTTGGCCAAGAATTTGAGTCCTTGTAGTTTAAAACCAAGAGTTCCAGTATTATTGATGAGGAGGCGAATCAACATGATATATTTTCTTGCATGAGACTGTCTGAAGAAACAATAAATTACAGAGACTAGGTAATTGAAGGAGTTTCTATTTGTGTTTGAAAATCTAAACATTGATAGCTGGACAAGTGAAATAAGGGAAATGAAGAAATTGTGAAGGAGAATAGTGAAATATTGAGAACCGCATTATTAAGTTAGCATATTAGAGATACTCTTGAGTGATATTTAAGTGGAGCACAGCATATGAATAAATATAGGTACCCCCACTCCTTGGCAGGATAGGGCTCTGCCCCGCGATCTGGCAATATGATGTTGGAGTGGCGTGGAGAGTGAGTGAGTGGGAGAGAGTAGGAAGTCTGGATCGAGAGGTAACATTTTAAGGTAATCTACAATGCTATGTCAATAGGCTGTTCTTGGATATTTGTGCGAGAGGTTTAAGTGGAGAATCTGGTCAGCGACAAAAGAGGGGCTGGGGAGCTATAGCAAGAGTTCGCGTGGAAACACGACATCATTATGCTTTCCTAATTACTCATACTAGTAAGGGGGTATATGTGATAATGTATATACCTACGGTATGATTGAACTAAGTATATTAACATGAAATAAGAAGCTAGAAGATATCTTTACTACAGTAACCTCGTATATAAGGATACTAAATTGTTTATGTCGTTGTGTATTAAAGAGGCTTCTGAAAGGATAATATTGAGGGGAATAGTATATTTACAGGAGGGGGGGACTGATGTAATGATGTTATGTAGAGTAATAGAGGATGAGGTGAAATGGCGGTAAGAATATTTCTTGAGAATTCATCGATTATTAGAGGATGTTTTTAAAAAATAATGGTATTTATATAGAGTAGTAAATAGTTCAGAGTGAGAGATTACTAGTACGAAAGATAATAATTGTTAGAAATGTATTATATATATTATAATATAATATGGTAATTATATGAGTTAATGAAAATAAGACGGTACTATATTACCCCATTATGATGGAAAGATAGAAAACATCGGAAATATGAGTAAGTATAAAAAATAGGTATTTTTAGAGGTATAAGTATATATATATATCGTGTATATACTAGACTCCGGTACACTATGCATGTACGTGGCGGATAATAAATGGTAACCAACAACGTAAGAAGTGAGTAGATAGTAAGAGTGATATATGAATTACTCACAAACGGCGGGAGTAATAGTAGATAGGTATATAATTATTAAAGATAATCACATAATGATATAGGAATAATAGAAGTATGATAAGATACAGATAAGGAATATATGATTTATATATATATATATATAATATAATATATTATATATAATATATATATATATAGTAATTATAGAGATAATAGAAAAATAGTAGGATTTAACTTAAACAAAAAATACAAAGCAATAGGGGAATGATTGTAAGTTTAGAAAAAATCTAAATCTAACAGAAAAATATGCTTGAAAGGATCAAAGTAGTAATAAAAAATCTGCTGGAAATATGTTATCGAAGACTAGATTTGACAACTGTTCTCCTGCGGGCTCACGATAACCTTTATATAGTGGAAATGAGAAGAGTGTGAGAGTTTTGGACAAAATAGATAAGAGTAATAAAAAGTAAGAAGTAGAGTAGATAGAATACCGTGAAGAAAAAATGAAGAGCAGAAGTTACAGAGAATTAGGCCAAACAATAAAAATTAACTCGACAATAAATTAATTTTGATGATGAGGAATAATACTCTCTAATTTTTCTCCACATATACACACACTTCGTTGCGTTATTAGTGTTCGTAAATCTAGAAAAGAATATCGACTTCGGAAAAATTAAATATTAGATTTGTAGGGGTGAAATGAAGGAAAACACAGGAAGAAGATGATCTAATAATTGATTTAGAATATGTTCGGCGGAGTACACTTGCGAGAGTGTATGAACAAAAAAGAGTTGCAACGCTCTTATCTCTCTCTCGCGGAAAATTAAATGCGATGTGCAGTCCTCACACTCTAAACAGTTGTATATATTTTCGTAGAGAGAGTAGATGGCATTTTGCTCGATAAGTACGTAGCAGTGTCGTTAATAAGCCTTGCCAGTCCCCTATGTATGTGATCTTAAAGCGGAACTCGTTCTTGAGAGAAGGTCATTGTATAAGCGAAAATTTCATTCCTCGCGATAATTATGAATGCACGAGAGTAACACGAAAAATCAACAGAAAGAAAATGAAATATGTGTCTCTATGCCAGAAAGAGGTCTTTTATCTCAATTTAGTCGTATTATATTTATCAAAATTATGTGATATAATGTGAATATCCGTGAGATAAAACTGTAATTACTTATTTAATAGTGAAGTCAATAAATATGGTGTATGTGATGTTAAAACATATAATAATTTAATTATTATCAAAACCATATGAGTAAATAGGAAATTGAGGTGAGAATGAGATGACTTTAACATTATCATTTAGAAAAAGGAATTTGTTCTCTTAATCCCAAATTGCTAAAATAAGCCTGTTTGTATTTACTTATCTTATGATTAAATTTTTTGGATATTTCTTGGATGTAAATATTACGAATATATAAGTATAATAAATCATAATAATATCATTCTTGTGGCTTCAACTTCTTTTTCCTTAACATTTTAGATGATATTGGAGCTTGGTATTTTTATTAAAAACTTCTACTATATATTTTAATGGGCATAATATATATATATATATATATACTATATATATTATATATATATATAATATTTAATTATATTATAATTAATTAAAATATTATATTAATTATAATATATTATTATATATATTATATTATTAATATATATATATATATATTATATATATATAATATATTATAATATTATATATATATATTATAATATATATATATTAATTATTAATATAATGTTTATTAGTCCATTCATAGCTAACTAATTATCAATTTTTAATAATATTCTTTAATATTATTTATTATATGTGTAAATGACGAGATATTACTAAAGGTTTGTATATATATATTAATATATATATATTATGGCCAAACTAAAGTTTAAAACACTACTATTATTTTTTTAAAAGTAATATATATATATATATTATGTATTCTATATATTAATTTTAATCATAAGTTCACATTTATGTGGAATTACGTAATTATAAGTAGTAAATACTTTTAGCGTATATCACTATATCTCACTCAACAAATACACCTGTATTATATAATATGTGCATCATTACTGAGAAAATAGAATATATGTCTTATACTATATTTCTAGAATAACTCTGATAGTAACTACAAATAATAACATTTATAACTTTCATATATTCAATTATCTGATACAAGATAGGAAAGTTAACTAACAGAATATGTGGCTATTATATATTCACATAGAAAGGCTGGGCGCCTCTATAATTTTATTCTCACAAAGGTGCGCCTGCTGCCCTCAAGTGCGCACTATGCGCCGGAAACTAGTGCGCACAATATTAAACTGAGACATATAGCAGTCCTAATAGCTTCGTCTCTATGTCATTTCTTGTTCTGATCTATTCAGCTGTCTCAAATTTCGAATAACCTTGCGCCTAAGCGGCACTATAGACCAAGTGACTTTTTCGCCGGTCCAGTGAGTGGACTGATATTGCTTATTAACTTTATGCAAATGTTATAACACTTTATAGATGGACGATAATAAATAAATACTCATTTCTTTTTATTTGGAAGATAAAAACTATATTAGTTAAATTTTTATAATTAAACACTCTCGCTATTTAATGAAATAAATCACTAATTATCTACATCTGTCCTCTTCTCCTCCATGTCCTCCTAGCCCATCTTCTCCTCCAGGAGGTCTTCTCAGCACTCACGTGAAGCGCTGAAAGAAGAGCGTTGAAAAATAATTTCAGGAGCCATAACCTCGCTGAATTTATATTTTGTTAATTATATACCTATCTTGAACTTAATATTTAGTAGGTCTTTGTCTCCAAATTTTTTCTCCTTGTATATATAAATACCGGTATATTATATATTATATAATATATAGTAATTATATATTAATATATATATTAATAATATATTATAATATATATAAATTTTAAATATATATATTAATAACTTATATATATATATTATATATATATTAACTTAATATTACTATATTAATATTAATATATGTTATATATATTAATATATATATATATATATCAAATAATATATATATATATTATTTATAAAATATTATTATATATATCTATAATATTATATATTATATAATATATATATATATATTATATAATATACTATATATATATAATACTATATAATATTAATAATATAGTATATATATATATATATATATATTATATTAGTATATATAATATATATATTTACATATAATAGTTATATATATTTATACTTATAATATATATATATATAAAGTTTACACTGTTATTTAGAGAAATTAGTATATACAAGTTTGCCTATCGCTTCTTAAGTTCTAACTTTAAGTGATATAAAAATAAAGTGATTATTCACCACACTCGCCTAACTGGACTATTAGGCGCAGAGAATTTAGGCTGTGAGCGCGCTATTGCATAAGTTATACAATCATAATTCAAAATATATGTTAAGCTGATTAAAAGCCGTACCTTTGCGCCTTTTTAAGGAAAGCTGTAGGAAATAGTTGATAACTTTATTATGACCACATTATAGAGCGCATATAGGCGTCAAACTTATACTAGCGTTAGGTCGCAACTGGAGCCCAGCTCTGATATTTAATATACTTATAATATATATATATATATATATATAATATATAATATACTTATAATATATAATAATATTAATTATATATAATATATATTATATATATATAAATAACGGTATATTTATTCTATTCTTAATTAAACCTCAGGAGTGAGAAATTTTTTATGGTGTACTTATGTACCCTCACTCTATATATATATATATAATAATATTAATATAATATTATAATTGAGGTATAGGCTATACGTAGGTGACAAGGGTGCAGGGGGGGACTTTGACCCCCTCATTAAATTTCACTTGGCGAAATAAATAAAATTATGATACTCAGAAATTTACCTGAAGTGTGTAAGAAACTGCATAGAGCGTGTTCGTGCAACAAAAAAAAACATCAATCTAATATCTCCTGAATTAATGACAATATAAATATTTTGAACATTCACTGTATGACAACGAGAAGAGCTGTTTTACTAAAGTATCTAAGTTGTTTATATCGTGTATTTCATTTCGGCTTAAAGCCCAATAACAACTTTTAGTACAAACTCAATTAAAAATGATCTGGAAACTTTTAAACACATGAAACTTATTTACAGTATGTCCGATATGATATTTGGCGGCTTTGCCAAAGCTAGTTAAATCAATCTCGGTAAAGTAGAGTACGTACCTGATTGATTAATTCATGAGCTGCAAGACATATAAAAAACAATTTGACCATGAGAAAATAAGATAAGTGAGAAATAAATTATAACAGCAATTTTTTGTAAGAATACCTAATATTTGAATTTATATTATAACCTTAGTAATATATAATATATTATAATTATATATATATATTATATATACTTAATTAATTAATAATATTATATAATATATAATATATATAATATATATATATTAATTAATATTATATATATATATTAATATATATATATATAATATTAATATATATATTAATATATATTAATAATATATATATAAGTATATATATTATATATATATATATATATATATATATATTCATTAATATATTATATATTAATATATATATGTATTATATATATAATATATTTAATTAATATTATATTAATAATTAATATATATATAATATATATATATAATATTATATATATTATATAGTATATATATTATATAACACTATTAAAAAGTGTATAACGATAACTAGAAATTCCTACCATACTCCCATATAATATATATTAATATATATATATATATTAATTTATTAATATATATATATTAATAATATATATTATAATATATATATATATATATTAATATATATATATTATATATATAGTTATATAATATATATAAATATTATATATTATATATAATTATATATATATATATATATAATATATATATATTCATATATATACGGCACATTGCTTATTAAAAACACTTGGCATACGTTGCTCAATGAGGTATTGAGGAATATTATATAAAATCGATAATCTTTTTCTGTGAAAATATCGATAATTCATGCGTAACAACATCTATAACCTTAAAAACGTCGAGACTATTATCACCCCACATAAGTTATATTGATATAAACCACTATTCACATGAAAGTAGAGCCCTAGCATATGGTTCTGTTTTATACAAAGTAGTTTATATGCAAGGTGAATGAATAAGATAATATTTATAGAGGTAAGGGAAATGGTTTTTAGAATTGATGGAAAAGGAATGAGAGTGTTATGAGGTGCTCCTGCTTTATTGTACCACATGTGATATATGTATTATAGGTTTGTGATGGGTGAATCTGAAGAAAAAATTTTTTATTAAAGGATTAAATATTTATTTTAAATTGATCTATATTTAAATTTAATTAAAATATCGCGTTTAATAAATAACTAAGTAAAAGCTATCTACAGGCATATACTTAATATCTATACGTTAGCAAGTGGCGGCTAGTGGTTTACTTATGTGTGCACCATGATGGAATCGGTGTGTGCTTGCGTGTTATATAGTATATAGTAAAAATAATAAAAATAAATTTATGGATAGAGATTAAATGAAAATAATAATTAATGGTCAAGGATATTATTTATAGTATAACCTATATATATATGATATATTAATGAGATATATATATATATTAATATACGAATAAGTAATTAATCTAAAGACCTCATATATATTAATATATTAATATAGTAAATATCTACTAAATATCCATACTCACTTAATTCGATAGGGTATATATATGTCGTCGAAATCGTAGATTTTATGCAGGAAGGTTTCCGTGAATACTGTATGTCTCACTCACCCATCAATAAAATCCTTCTCCGACGTATAGGGGAGTATAAAATATAAACGCTTATAGTAGGATCCTATATGTTTAATTCAATCTATTTACAAATATTTCGTTCAGACTAAACAAAAAAAAATATAAACCTGTATATATTATCTATAGAATTTATAATACATATAAGAAATAATAATCAATTAAAAATAATATAATATAATTTATAAAAAAATATGATAATATAATATTAATACTAATATATAACATATTAAATTAATTGATTTTTTATTAGTATAATATAAATATCTCAAAATATATAAACAATCAATTAGTTCATATCTTCAAATATCCAATAACATCTTTAATATATTTCATTAACATATTTATCAAAAAATTATTTTCAAGAATATTTATATTATAATTTATATTTTTAATTAAAATAAAGTATCTCAAATATATAATATAACATATTAAATTTATTTATATTTTGCATTATATTTCAATTATATAGCAATAAAATAAAAAATATCAACTAATATAATTATATTTATTTACGTAACATTTAAGTCGAATCATTTATTTAAAATACAATAAAATAAAAGTATAAAAGTATAAACTAAAGAAAACCTTTATTCCACAAAATAATATAATATTTATTAATTATATATTATTATTTATTATTATTATTATTATTATTATTATTCTAATTATTATTATTAATTATTATTATCTATTTAATATTAATTATGTATTATTATTATATATTATTATTATTATTATTATTATATATTATTTAATCATTATTATTATTTTATTATTAATTATTATCGATTATACTAATTATTATTTATTAATTACTTATTATTAATATTTATATTTAATATTATATTAAATTACCTTTGTAAGATATTATGAAGGTGGTAAAGTTGGTAAGTGGAGAATTCCTCTATTGTTCTTTGTCTCACTTTTTGACTCAAAAAATACATATAACCTTGTACTTTTAATATTTTAACATTTAATTTTTTAAAAAAGAAATAAAGTGAAATAATAATTATAATTTAATATTATATATATAATTTTAATATTAGATTATATAATATATTATAATACTATTATAATATATATATTATATATATTAAATATATATATTAATATATAATATATATATTAATTATATTAATTAATTATACAAATGAATATAATATATATATATATATATAAATATAATATAAGATATATATGAGAATTCGCTATATATATATATATTTAGAGTATATATATTAGTAGATACAGTATAGTAAGTAGAATTAGATAGATAATAGATCATATAGAGTAGATCATAGTATATATATACATATATTATTATATATATATATATAATATAATATACTATAATATATATATATATATATATATATATATATATATATATATTATATATATATATATATATATATATATATATAGTATATATATAATATTCAAATATATATATCAATTTTATATTTCACACTTAAAAAAGAAAATTTATTATATATAATTTGATTGTTCTTTATGACAAATTTTCATGCCTTAGAGAGCAATGTAATTAGATTTTTCTTAAGCAAGTGATAGCCCCGACACGAACAAATTTCCTACTGATCCAACCCTTAAAAAGAGCTTCTCCCCATGGTTCCCTCGCACAAGTGCAGACGACTACTCTATCTCTGCTTACTCCCAAATGTTTGATCCCTACTCTTTGCCCCCACCATTCTCTCTCTTTTTCTATCTCTCTTGACCTGACATAGAGTTCGAACGGATCTTACAGAAATAAATCCACAGATTTAAATCCAGCGAGAGCAATGGGAAGTATGAGGTTCCTAAGCGCGATTGTATTATGCAGGACTATTAGTGAATTTGGAGGATTCTATTCCGGCCATTAGGAATCGTGGAAGACTCACGAGAGAGGA
>JABUQX010102324.1:10000-24953 GCA_015478945.1 Trachelipus rathkii | reverse complement strand
TAAGGTTATTACACAACCTCTCACGGCTTTCAACACAGGTAGAGCTATTATTAGTGATACCCTTAGCTTGTTACCATTCACACCATAACCTGTTTTTACTATTTTCAACCTGGCATTTCGCACTTTTGATGTCAACTTCATTACTTCGTGCTTAAAAGGCTCCGCGGACAGCGGGTCCAGGGCCCCTCCCCCCGCGTTAGGGCCGTGCTCTGGCGGCAGTGGACTTCTGTCCCTCGGGGGACATTGTCTACCTTCTCTTGAAGAGGTGCGTGGTGGTCAATTGATGTATGATTCCAGTGTCTGTGTAATATGTTTTCTTTATTGGGCTATCTCCTTTCCATTCTGGTTAGTTAGACGGAGAGAGGGATTGGGAAATGTAGGAGGAGTGATAGGACTGAGCTATCGAATGGTGTGATTCCTAGAGGCGCTTTTTTCCCACAACATTGTCTTCGAACGGATCGGTGCACAACGTCCAAAAGGTTCGGCGTTAATATCAGATTTGGTATCGAACATTAGGGGCGTTGTTGTATCACAATTTACTAAGCATGCATTTCTATTCTATTTTTTTTAGTTGCATTTCGTTTCTTTTATATCTAGAATAATTCTTTTTCGTGCTGTATTCTTATTTCTGTTTGCAATTTTTTGTTCACTTTAGAAAATCGCAAGCTGTACTATGATTTTGAATAGTGAAATGTTATATTCTATATTTTCTGTTGCAATTTTTGTTCACGTTTTAGAAATCGCACCAGTATAGGTTATTTAATTGCATGAGAGTGCTTATTCCTGTATTTCTGTTGCAATGTTTGTTCACTTTAGAAAAGCGCCATAATCGGTTATTATGATAGCATGAATGTTATCTTCTATATTTCTGTTTGCAATTTTGTTACTTTTAGAAATCGCAACGGAATGATTATTTGGATAGCATGAACGTTTATTCTATATTTTTTGTTAGCATTTTTGTCTCTTTAGATAATGCAGCTGTACTTGTTTTTTGGATAGTAGAGTTGGGTTGATTTCTTTTTGCTTAGCTGGATTTGATTATTTCCTTATTGTGCATTACCTTAATTTCTTGTTTTTCATTTTAATTTGTTTATTTTTTTTCTTTTGTTTTTTTTTTTTATTATTTTTGGGGTTTTGTTCGTCGCTGTGGTGGATTTCGGTGATATTACTTTGTAGCTCCCCGCCGGTGTTGCCAAGATAGGTACGTGAGTTTGCATACATTTTTGCCTCAATTTTATTTCCGTCGGATATATTTTTACAATTTATTTTTTGCGACGAACTTGTGGCCTTCGTTCGCTTTGCTCCAAGTCTCTTCAGCAAAGTTAAGCTTGTAGGATGAGATAAAGGACCTGGAATTGCCTCTCTCTTGAGAGAACAAATTAAGCTTTGAATTAGTGAAACATATTTGTGCCATCGTTTCTGTATACGCGCAAGGTTAACGTCGACTCCTTACCTGTTCCATCGAGGATGATGGGAACATCGGTAGGCTACGCCACCCCAGATGAGAGACCGGAGTGCAAACAGGTTTGAGGCAAGGGGGACATCGGACCTCGACGAAAGGGTTATGCCGATTACAGCCTGGTCGCAGCCCTACTCACGCCGTACGCAGCTACCAACCAAGTTATATCCGCCGAACGCCAAGCGCTGAGCGATTTTGGAGTAGTGCCATGTCCGACTGGAGGTGACGGCGAGTCTGAACCCGTTCGATGCGAGGATCTGCGTTGGTTCAGATTGAGCCCTTACTTTGACTAGAGGAAGCGAGATCTTCCCAAGCTCTGGGGACGAGAGTTTCCTGCAAAGACTATCGTTGTCATCAGCCTGAACACTATCGCACGCACATAACTTAGCTATGAATATTAGCAGCAAAGGAGGGGTGATTCGAGGAGAGCTCCCCTTTCCCCCTCAGGGTTTCTCGCTGTACAGGGGATCACAGACCTCCCACTTTATTTAAACCTCCAACCCCCATTTTCAACGGAGATCCTCTAGAGTTTTCGTCCTATCTTGAAAGCTTTGAATCAATGGTGGAGGGTCACGGCTATAGCTCTATAGATAAGTTACATGCTCTCCTACAGAGTTTACGCGCGGACGGCCAAATGATTTCGGCTCTCCTGTGGAGACTAGTCGCATCTGACCTCCTCAAGCAACTATAGGTGACAAGTCCAACTCATGGCCTCTATGGACTTGACTGACTGCCAGCCTCCTAATATACCTTTCGACTGTTTGGATTCCCCAGCGCGTTCTGTTCACCGAGTCTGAGCAAGGAGTGGTGGTTGTGCAAGAGCTGCTCTCATTTAGGATTGCTTTCGTCAATTACCCGCGAGTTAAAGAAAGTTCCGCGGTCTGAGCAGAACAACTGGAACCTGAGTCAGTAATGAACTGGCTCAATCAGGCCTTGTTTCGAAGCGACAAAAACTAGCACGACCAAAACGAGCACCAGGACGCGCCAAGAAGATGATCGCTTCGGAGTTGGACAGATAAGAACGAATGTCAACAGACGAAGCTTCACCGGATTGACATACCGGCCCAAACAGCGAAGTCCGGCGAACAACCTCAAACGAAAAGGAACGAACTCGACCAAATAGGATCGAATTGTAGATTTTGCAAGGGACTCCTTTCCTTCGAGTGTCAGTGATTCGATTCCAGAGTGGGAGGGCGGTGTTAGCAGAAGGTTTGGTGGAGGAAATGTTGGCAGGAACTGACTGTAGATTGCCGGAATGATAGCTTGCTCCGTTTGTAAGCACCAGATCATCAGTCGTGTTCTGTCCAGAAATCGAATGAAGGATCGCCCCGACAGAGCCCGACTCTCGAAGCAACAGGGACGCTTCGACCATCTGACGTACATTCATCGGTGGTTCAAGGAGTGCCTCGTGGGCGACTGGCTGTTATAAGGAGTGCACCCTCACTGTGAAACCTTATTCGACCAATCTCCCAAATCCTTGTAGCAGATCCGTGTTCAATTGCTATGGTACTCACAGCAGGTGGGTAGCATCAACGGCTCAACCGTCAGGGACCCGACTTGAACCCGTGTCGTACCTGAGGCTGAACGAGAGGATGGACAATCCTCACAGTTTGTGGTGATAACTCCCTCCGACTTAGTTCCTGCTTTGTGCACCCTGTGTTACGAAGAATCGCGTTCACTTATGCGACCTTCCGGACAGTGCACGGTCGTCGGAGTTGAATTACTCTTGGAGCAGACTTGCTGGAGAATTTATAGTATCGTCCCGTCTGTGGCGTGTAAGCCTCATGAGAGCACGTGGGCGAGATCATCTGGGACCGTTTTACCTTTTCTCCGAAACTCCCGCGCACAGTTATCGGTTGTGTCACTTTAGGCAGGGTTATTTCGCCACGACGTGAGGCCTGATCTCCCTCTTGCCAGGACGCTTTCTGCTGTCCCCCATCGGAAGTAGAGTGGCATGGAGGTGCGGTCTGATCTCACTACCTGACACCGAAAATTCCGATACGAGACAAAGTCGGTCCGCCTCCCTCAGTTGGGACGGACGATCGCAGCGCCGGTGTTCCGGTCCATTCTCAATTCACGCTCGAGCCCTCCTAGCTGAGCCGGCTCACCGCCTTTCCGTCCCTCGTTGGGGGATGGCGCGATGGTGGAGGCGTTCGAGGATCTAACGTACTCATTGGGTTACTTGCAACGTAACGCAGATCATCTCCTCGTTGGGGACGGTGCGAAGACGGAGCGCTGAAGACTGTGATTTATGCTTCCATCGGGCGCTTCGATTGAACCTCCCCGCCGTCCTCCCTTCTTGAGATGGAGCTTGAGGTGTCCGACAGTATCCTGAAGAACACATCTTTCGAATTAGTCCTTTCCAGTCGGGGGACAGGATCCGCAGATTTGGTCGACTTTGTCTTGTCCGATTGGCTATGCCGCGAACAATTCCCGAGGCAGAGAAACCGACATTGAGGCTTCGAAAGAGATTTCATCATCGAAAATGTCGATACGGGTTCATGCCCTGGCGTGCGACCCTCTTTCCCGCAACTACGCTCTAGTAAGGACGTTTTTAATAGCGTTCTCAGAGATTAAGAGGGGACCCAGCTAATGGAGGAGTACTCAGATTTAAGGATAAATGGAGATGGGGTCTTGAAGAGGTGACCCCTATTACTCATCCACCTAAGCAAGTGCACTACTTGCCTCAGGGGTAGGGAGTCTGACCAGACAGCAACTGGCTAGTGTTCGATGTTCTCTAACACTCCTAGTTTAACAGCCTAACAGGGACTCCGTCTCACACGCGACTGACTAGATCCTTCTGAAACTTCGGGCTAGACGTTGGCTACGTCGGCGCAGTAGAGAGGCTTTTGGGGTACGTTAAGTTGGAGGACAGAGACTCTACCGCTTCCTGGGTTGAAAGACTTCTGCCCAGGAGCCCCTGTCACTTATCGGTTTCACTTCGTTTTTTGGGACTGCAGTCTTTCTTGTTGTGCCTGTATTCAACACACGTCCCCCAATTCAGACACGACTATGAAGACATCCTAAACCAATCTCGTGCAACTGTTCGGTACTTTGAACCGAGAGGAGTGGAAGTTTCTTCGTCATCCCGGTCTCTGCGAAAAGCCGGCCTCAATTTAGAGAGTGGGTGCAATTGTCAAGAGCGAACCCGTAAGTTCGGGAGCGATGCGGCCGCGAGCTCGATTAGTTTTGGGTATGGAATGGTACGACGAAGACACATTTCGTACCCTCAGGTGGTCGCTCGAGCACTAAAAAGAACAATTTTGGACCTCGTTCATATTATCCATGGGCATCTTGTCCCGTGGTTCGGGGAGTTCTTCTGCAATTATGGGAGATAGGTTGGGATTATTCAGTAGCCAGGAGTTGGTTTCAATTGCGAACATTTGCACGTGTTTACAGTAAACGATACCTAGACAGCGATCTTCGCTCGAAGTGCTACATGGCTTCTCAGACGCGTCGGGCGCGGCCATGCCACTTGCAGTAGCCTGTATCGATTGGGAGCCTCCCCGGAATTTTTATGGCAAAGTAATTGACCATGAAAGAATCACCGACCGCGTCTGGAATAAATGGGCCCCCTACTCTCTCCAGTATCAATTGTCATCCCGGCCTACAGATTCACTAGAGGTACTAAGATCTACTGTGGTGTGGCAGAGTGCCGTTTGCGATGGTATGTCTTCAGCAGTCCCTCTTCAACCAGCAGGTCGATGAAATTCGTAACCTGCCAGGCGGTGCGGACGTTCCCGAGACAACCGGCGCCGGCGTCTGAGAGTAAGTGATAAGTACTTTCCGGATGATGGAAGCGCCCCCTTTGGCTCACGAGCCTCCAATTGGCGTTGGACCGTACACCCTTCCTTGTGGAAGGACTGTGACGGACGAGTTCAAGTAGCGCTCCACCACCGTTGTACCGAAAGCTGCTCCCTATTTGATTCTAGAACGTACTCTCCTTAATAGTCATTCGGATCACTCGGTTGGTTCCAACAGGGTTCATCGAGATTGAGAGGCAAGCAGAAGATCCTTGACCAAGGACGTCTTCGGCCGAAATCTCCCATTGATTTCCATAGAAGCGAAAGTTACGCGGCTTCTATTGGTTCCGAGCTCCAGTGCGAAGACACTCTGCCGAGTTACGGCTCGAGTCCTGCTTTACTATCTGGGTGAACAACGGAGCTTCGCTAGTAGAGGAGTATCAGATCCGACAGGAGATGAGCAATCGCTGATATCTTTCGACGCAAATTTCCCCTAGTGCTGTGCCTGGACTACATCTCCGGCTCATCATCTGCAACTTCACCAACGACACGCACCACTTGGTATTTAGTAATCGTGTCGATTGTCGTCAGCGTTTTATTCTCTCGGATGGGACACGGTGAAGAAGTGATGCCGTGTGGTTCTGTTAACGCTCAGATGCCTGCGTTCCCGCGCACTAGCTGCTTGCTCCGTCACGTAGTAGGAAGAACCGTTACCGGTATGGAGTGGCTAAGGTATTTATGTCAGGGTTCTGAATGGAGGCTAAGTTTGTGGGTCTTGTTCATTGCGCTGTACTAGAGCGATAATCTCGGAACTGTTTCGACAAACGCACGAGTATTGTGGGCTTAAGTCGGTTACGGAAGGTGGGCGGGGGGAAACACCCCCTTTCCGTGATATACTCTGACAACGCAACGTATTTCCAAGCTGATCAGCAATTAAGAGACTTGGGAATGCTTCCGTTAAGGACTTCCTATCTGGACTCTCCCTGGAGATCAATCCCCCAGCGGCCGTCATTCGGCGGATTCTCGAAACGTTTTGATCGATGCCAGACCCGATTTCGGAAAGACCCCTCAAAACCTTCTTATTTAGTATGAAGGTTCAATCGGTCTTGCGGAGGTGGATCTGTGGTCATGCCGCTATATGTGGTGCGAGTCACTGCGAGGGCCCTCATCCTTCCCCTTTGTTTGATGGGATCAAGCTAAATACCCTTCGTCCTGAAGAATTGTCGAACACGATGTACCTAAGGGACCAGTGAAAGTCACACAATGGTACAATAATTCTCTCCTCATTGCTAGTTAAGTCCGCTGGCAAGTTATTGCTTCGTCTGAAACAATCTTGGGAACGTCTTACGTCAACGTTGGGTTGGAGACGTGGATTTGAATAGGGAGATTGGTTCCCGCGTTTGGGTGAATTGGCATGTTAGTACTTCACACTTCATCTGATGGATACACGTCGGGTGTTGGCTCAGAACAAGTCGTGGTGAAATAACCCGGGGTTATACACTTGTACCCGCTGGAGATACACTCATCTATTCGTTCCACAGACCCGGCTTCACAGTGAGACCTGCGCATTGGTCTCCTCCGGAGAGGCCTCCCGACAGCAACGTGTTGGTACAAGGATACGGGCTATTCTTGCCGACGAACATGTCTCTCCGGCACCTATACTTTCTTATATCTGTTACTGCTGTGTACAAACGTATTCGATAAAAGCTTTCTTACTCTCCTCCGAATCTGATTTACGAAATTTTTTTGACACCCTCTCGGCTGCCCGGGGACAGGGATACGACGAGGCGATACTCGCGGATTCGGCTGATCGCGGCGGATCCGTTGCCTTCGAGGAGACGCTTATTGACAGTCGTGAGTTCGGCATGAGCTCGCGTATTTCGATTGAAATATTCTGGGTTCATCCCCCTTTTCGGCGAGTCGCGGGTTGGGGTCCTCTTGCAAATGACGATCTGTCTACCTTGATTTTTCTTAGCTTTTCGATTACCTAACGTAAGGGTTGTTTTACTAGGAGACGGGGGTATCCTTGTTTTCGTCTCACTGAGAAGCTGATGCGATTACCTTGACGGTAGGAGACGGGGGGGACCCCTGTCTTCAGTCTCGACCGTGAGAACGGTAGACGGTAAACATTTTCCCTTTTGAAATCCCTCGTCACCATTCGGTTTCTGTGTCGGATTGGCGTGACGTGGAGGCAGACCGCCTGGTCTTCCTCCGGGGTGAATGCAAGGCCTCCGGTTGCGGAGCGGGTGGCCGTAGTTATTTATTTCACCCTTTCCTTCTATTCCGAGCAAGCGAGAAAACGAGGCACCACTGACCATCGGTTCGTGCGCAGAGGGCGGAGGGGTCGGGGTGGGGAAGGGTATCCGGTTGGCGTTGCGAAACTTGTCGACGATATTAGCGGTGCTCCTAGAAGTTTCGGGTCGGGTTCGTGATCATGCTGTTCGGAAATCCTGGGTTCGTCGAGTCTCACGACTCTCGGTCCTTGTCAATGGGGGCAGCACCACTCCTTATTTCCGTTTCTTCGCTCGCTTCTGACCTATTCTCTAGTGACATACGGGTGCGACGTCGGGGGGGTTTCTTGTGGGGGAGTTTATGTGGAAACAAGGCGTATCAAATGTAATTTTCTACTTGTGTGGAGATAAGAAAAGCCTTTCGGCTAACATTGACAGTTGATTTTGGCGGTCATTAGAAGAAGTCACGGAATGATTAACCAGATGGCTGAGCAGGAGGTCATTCCTGGGAAAATTAAAGAAAGGCGTGGGCCGTTCCCGCCGTATATAAAGGAACCGTAATGGATTAGGTCCTTATTGTTTTAATATTGGTTCACGATTCCTCTTTTATGCCGTAGGCCAGTTATAAGTGGGCGTGGGCTTCTCCGAGCGCGGATTTGCACTTCAATCTGAAGCCGGTTCGCCTTTTTTTGTGAATGGGTCGGGGGAGGGCTTAGATTGCCCCATTTATCGAAAGTAAGGTTTTCAGTCTTTTACCAGAGCTTGGAAAGCGAAAGCTTTGCTCTCTTTAAGTAAGTTTAGTTTTAAAGCCTTGCTCTAAGATTTACTCTCTAAGTAAGTTGGTTCTAAAGCTTTTGCTCTTTAAGCAAGCTTTGCTCTAAGATTTACTCTTTAAGTAAGATTTGTTCTAAAACTTTTTTTTTGTGTGTTTAGTGTCTAATTCTTTGGATTTTTGTTCGAAGATGAAAATGAAGTTTTGTTTTTAACATATTAGTTTATTTTTGTATTGTTTGTGTAAATAGGTTAAACAAAACTCTTTTTTGTGTTTGACGTCTAATCTTTGGATTTTGTGCGATGATGATGAAGTTTGTTTTTAGCAATTGTTAGATTTTGGGTTCCGATCTGTGAATCCTATTTGGATTTTGTCGGTATTGTTTTTTTGTGTCATATGGTCGACAAAGGCCTTTTGTGGTTGTGTTCTGTGCTATTTTGGACTGTTGAGTTATTTTTAGTAAAAAAGGTGTGATCTTGAAAGGTTTTCTGTGATGTATATGAAGTGACCTTTAGTAACACTTGTGGAGCGTGCTTTAGTTTATGAAGACCCTCCTTTTTGTGTTGTCGTTTCTATTATTTTGTGAGGATATCGCGTTTAAAGGGTGGTTTAGGTTTGAAAGCTACGTGGTTGTGGGCTTTATTTTTGTGGAGTCTTGGATGGTATATTATGGAATTTAGCTCGGAGGAATGATTTCTTTATCTCGTTACGTAATCACTCACTCGTAACTTCACTCGTCCGTTGTCGTTTGGTGACTGTAGGTTAATTCGCTTCCTTTTGAGCTGTCTGTTCGATAGAAGAAATTGAAATGTAAGTACATTTTGTGTTTTAGCTGTTTCACGGGCTTATTGAAACGAGCGGATATTTACTGGACACGTCATTCTACGGATGAGAGAGTGATTTGAAGGATTATCGATCTTGTGGGTTTAGCTTTAATCGTTGGGGGTTCCATTTCTTATTTAATCATGATTCGCGCGCTTTGTTTAAGGGTTTATTGAGTCCTGATTGGACTTGATGAACAGGACTCAGCTCTAAGCACGCTGGGATCGGGGTTTGTTGGAGAATACTCAATAGGTTCATTAACAACCTTCACGGTTTCACACAGTAGAGCTATGATTGTTGATTAACCCCGTTTAGTTTTTTTTGGTTTGTTTACCCCCCCATTCCACTATACACCTTTTTCATATTTTCACACTGTCTTCCATTTTGCATGTCACTGCTCACTTAATTCTCTCTTAAAAAGCTCCGGCGACACGGTCCAGGCCCCTCCCCCACGCACGGAAGGGACCGTGCTCTGGGGCAGTGGACTTCTGTCCCTCCCTGGAATCTGTCTAACCTCTTGCTAGAGGAGGCCGTTGTGTCATGATGTGATTCTAGTGTCTGTGTAATAGTTTTTTATGGCTTTCCTCCTCTCTTTCTGACTAGTTAGACGGAGAGAGGGTTGGGAGTGTAGAGAGTGATAGGACCCGAGCTATCGATGTGTGATTCCTAGATGCGCTTTTTTCCCACACACTTAATATTATATAGTATATATATTTATATTATATATTATTTAATATTATAATATATATATAATTACTTTATATATACTCCTGTTGAAAAGGGGTTCTGACTAAGAAATTACTGTTACAATTCATGCAATTTGAAGCTAGAGCAGTTTTTACAAATTCAGCTAAATCTTTGTGCTATGTAGAGACAGGGAGTTGTATTATTATTATTATTATTATTACTTATTATTTTATATTTTTATATATTATTTAGGATAGTAAGTTGCCCCTCAAAAGGTCTCTACTAACAATTGACATCTAGGACTAGCCCCTCCTCCCCATGTAAAAATAATTTTCAAAAAAATCATAGCAACTCTAAAACCTCAACTCAACAAAATTGAGCAAATGAGCAATGACATCAGTAGGAATCACAAAGGATTCACAGGTTGTTCGAAACATATTTTCAAAATCACTGGTCTTAATAGTTCTTTAGAAGGACTACAAGATCAATTGTTCTTAAACAAAAAAAAGAGACATCTCATATATATATTATATTATATATATATATATATATATATTATTATTATTATATATATATTTTATATATATATTATATTTATATATATATTATATATATTATATTATATATATATATAATATATATAACTATGCGATTTAGTTTTCAAAAACACATTTTTTTTAATTGTTGGATAAGGTTCAAATGAGCTAAGTATACAAAGGGAAGCATTTGGATGTCGCATTAAGAGTTATATTAGGTATTATCACAAGCTGTGTGATTAATTATCCCAATTTGTGATGGCGACGGAAAAAAGAAGAAAATTTTAATTCAAAAGTGTTTGGAGAATTTAAAATTTTTAGATTATATATAATATTAATAAAATTAATATATTATATATATATATATTTTTTGTATATTATTATTATTATACTATATTATTAGTGAGAATTAATCAATGCCTAGAAATCACTACAACTCTCAACCCCCTCTATAACTAGCAGCCTACAAAACTCGATTGCTACACCAAATCGTGTGTGCGTGTGTGTGTGTATCTATGTACAACCTTTCTCTTCCCCTCTCTCTTTCTCTCTCTCTTCTCTCTCTCTCTCTTCTCTCTTCTCTCTTTCTCTTTTCTCTCTTCTCTCTCTTTCTCTCTTCATAATGAAGTAAAAAGATAAATAGAACCCCGAAGCGATGTCACGTTATGGGGGGAATAGGGAAATTGCATTTAAATATTGAAAGCTCTTTGCTATTAATAGACCCACGAACATATTGGCAATGTGAATGCGCTTGAAGATTGCGTTATATTATCTTATATATATAATACTATATATTAATATATATATATTATATATTATATTATATATATATATATTGATTATATAGTATATATATTTATATATTATATTATATTTATATTATGGATTATATTATTTATAATATATATATATTATAATATATTATATATAATATATAATATATATATATATATTTTATATAATTTATAATATATTATTTATATATATATATATATATCTTATATATATATAGAGAGAGGGAGAGAGGAGAGGAGGAGAGAGAGAGAGGAGGAGAGAATTCCTCGTCTCTTACTTGTATTTTAATACAAGCGCGACCCTTATCCGATCTTTTTCTTTTTTTATTTTAAGAGAGAGAGCGTATGTTACGTGCCTTCCTCAAATCACATATCTGTAAAATCTCTTCCTCTCTCCTCTCTCTCTCTCTTCTTCTCTCTTCTCTCTCTTTCTCTCTTCTCGTTCTCTCTCTCTTCTCTCTCCTCTCTCTCTTCAACACCACACACACAACCCACAACACTACAATTCTTCTCTCTCCACACAACTTCTTACTTCTCTCTCCCACACACATTTTCTCACAAATTTTCTCTCTCTCTTCTCTCTCTCTATTCTCTCTCTCTCTCTCTCTCTCTCTCTCTCTCTTCTCCTCTCTCTCACACCTTTTATAATCCAATTTTAATAGTTCATTAAAGGAAGAGGAAGGCTCTTGTGGGACACACAAAATAATTAATAAAATCGCAATTCAATTTAATAACAAAGACTCAATCCAATAAAGACGCCTCCAGAAATCAACGTTCAAAAAAAACTTTAACTTTTTTTTTATTATTTCAACAAAAAAAAATATTGAAAATCTACTTTTAGCACAGTCATTTGACTCTTTTCTACCAACTAATATTCTTATTAATTCGTTAATTAGTTTATTAGTAAGAAATATATATATATATATATTTACTATAATATACCTATACGTAATATACTAGATGTTCTGATAAATAAATAGTGTACAAATTCATTAAAAAACACATACAAGCACAAACTGTGCATCTACAGAATTTACAGAATCTACGATTATAGTATATATATATATATTATAAAGGCCATAATTTAAAGACAACTCTATATATATATATATATATATATTATATATATTATAATATTTATATATATATATTATAATATAGCTATATATATATTATAAGAGGCCATGAAAAGGCAACTCTGAACACTATAAATTTTCTTATTAAACACACATCAATAATTAAGTAAAGAATTTTTTCACATTTATTATTATGAAAGAGCAACACAGAACCAAAACCACATTAAAACCCATTTTTTTTATTAACTTCAATACCAAAGTAATAAAAATTTTATAAATATAAATAAATAAAATAAATAAAAAATGGAAAAATACTATTTGTTTGCCCTAACTCTCAAAACTATGGTGCTGCCTAAAAAACTAATTTTAATGTAATGTTCCTAAAATTTTTTAAGGGAATTTTCGGACAGGAAAACGTTACCATACCCAACCACTGTCGTACTGTAAAAAAAAAAAAAACAAAAACAAGGAAAAAAAAAAAATAACTTAAAATTGAAGAAAAATTCTTTCAATATTACAATGGGCTAAGTTGCTTAGAATAATATATAATAATATAATATAATTATAATTAATAATAATAAAATAATAATAATATTAATAATAACATAATATAATAATTAAATAATAATAATAATAGATATAATAATAATAATAAGAAATATATGCAAAAAGATATACTTATGTATTTTTTAAGATTGTTGAAGTTTCAGGTCTCTCTCTCCTTCTCTCCCCTATTTATATATATATATTAGTATATATTATCTAGTATTATTATATACATATATTATATATATATTATTCATTATATTATATATGATTATATTATTCATATGCTATTATAATCATGAGAAAATCATGCATTAACTTATTTAATAAGGGATTAATATTTGCTCAATATGTGCAATATATCTAATAATAATAATATATATATTTATATAATAATATATATAATTGAATATATTTACTTTTCAAATATATTTATATATATATTATCGATTTATATCATATATATATTTATATATATATATATTTATTATATCTATATATATATATTATATTATATTTATATCTATATATATATTCGCAAAATTGACAATTCGAAGTCAATTAGAAAATTATTTTAGATTTTGAAATTATAGGATTGTGTTTAAAAACTTGTTCAAAAGTTTTTCTTTTTTTTATTAAAAATTAATTTAAATAAAAGATGTGTATCGTAAGGGTAATTTTAAATTAATTATCAAAATATTAATTTTTCTTTAATTATATTATATATATATATATATTATTATTATGTATATATATTATATTACTTATATATATATTATATTATATATATTATATTATTACCGTATATATATATATCATATAATTAGTATATATATATATTATACTATATATTATTATATATATCTATATATTAAATTATATAATATATAATATATATATGATATATTTATTAATATCGTTTTATTATATTATTTATATTTATATTTATATATATAATATATTATTATTTATTATTATATATATATTACAATATTTATATTATATTATTATATATATATATATTCGTTTAATAACAAGATGCTATTTGGGCAGAAAAACTAATTTTACAAAATGATTATTTTTAATATCATATTCTTTATTAACGATGAAAAACGTTTAATTGAAATAAATCAATTTCAAAGATTTTACCGTTTTTTTTTTTATTATTTAAAAATTTCGAAATATTTATGAAAGGTATCATGATTTATGCCTGTAATAATTCAAGAATATGAGGAATATGTAACTTTATTTATACGCCTCCCGTTCAAAGTAAGATTCATTCGTTTTCACAATTATAATAGCATAAGAAAATGGCCCATTTGGTATCAATGCAATCAAGTCTAATAAAAAATATAATAATTTGTAGGCCTATTTATTTCAACTATTACAAGTTCTAGTAGGCTTTATCATATAGCTAACACAATATATATATTATATATATTATATATATATATTATATTATATATATACTATATATATTATATATTAATATATATATATATTTATATATTATATATATGTTATATAGTTATATTTATATATATATATATATTAGGCTCAAATAATTAATTTTTTATAAATATTTGTTAGTTTTTGTATGTTAAAAATTAATATCATAATTTGTTAATAATATAATTGCAATTTCGTAATATCCATCTTTTATTATAGTAAATTTTATAATTTATTAGAAATCTAAGCTTTTCTAATGATTTCCATACAGTATCTATATATTCATTATATCTATATATTTCTATTTATATATATATATCTTACCAATATTAAAATAATATTTTGTTATTGGTTAATTCTGACGACATGAAACACCCTTAGATTTTTTTAACATTTTTTATTATGTAATTCAAATATAAAAGCACATAATTGCTTTAATATATTAAAAATTATAAATATTCTTTGCAAAGTTGGTATAAAACTTGTGGGCCTGTTTATTTATAACTGATAAAAGGCCTATTGGACTTTATCTTATAACACACAAATCAAATTACAAAAAAAAAAATTACCAAAATATTTTTCTAATAATACTGCTTCAAATTTAATTTTATTTTTTTTACAAAATATCAATAATCATTTTTTAAAATATTAATGTTTTTGTAATACACCTTTGAAGATATTCCCACAGATTTATCAAAATAGGGCTCATACAAAGCCTATTGATTTACAGGGAAATATTATGAATCTTTAAATTTGAAAGATTTATTTTATAAGTAAATAATGTATTCTTCACTTTTTAAATTTATTCACAACAAGTAAAATAATAAATAAATGCACA